>AWOL01S0060539.1:0-94864 GCA_000715115.1 Nicotiana otophora
ATTTATGTTATTTTATTGAAAAATACCTTATATAGTTCTGTCTTACTAGGATTAAAGAAATATCTGGAGCATAAATTTTACGTTTTGTGCTATGGAAACTTTATGGAAAAAAAAAAGAAAAAACCCCAAAACCCGAAAAATCCGAGAAAACTGAGATTAAAAAAATCGACTTTTATTGGTTTGGTTTGGTATTTAGATTTAATAACCCGATACAGTTGGTTTGGTTGGATAATTAGAAAATCCGAACCAATCCGACCTATGTACACCCATGAGGCATCATGCGTATGTTCTCTCTTAATTAGTAGAAATTCTATAGCTTAATGAGAATATTTAATCCAAGAGAGGATAATTACCTTATTGCTTTAATGGTCCGCCTTATATTTGCTAGTCTTCTACTAAAGTTCATGGAATGTCTAGCAACCAAAATGTTTTTCTATAACCACGTAAAGATATATCCCAGAGTAAATGCATTGCTCCTTGTCATTGATGAAAAAGGTTCAAATATATCGGCCCACAAGCACACATGTAGGTCATAGTTCTTTGGCAGATACAAATAATTCTTAGATGCCAGCTCAAAATCTTGAAGAGTACTGCTTCCCACAATACGAACCAAAGATTTATCCCTGGTATAATGATCTTGGAAGAAGGGAAAAACACATGGAAGAACACAGGCATGGGTCATAGGACAATTCTAAAAGGTTATCACTGACTGCCAAAAGTGAAAATGATTGAACATATCAGAGCATAATGCGCCAATCATGAAACTTAAAGCGCCTTGAACACTGTTGTCGATTGAACTCTTAGTGCCCTCTTGGGTATCATTCCATAAATTTGGATGGAAAAGGGCCAAATATACCCTTCTACCTTCGAATATTGTATACATTTAACCTTCGTTATATTATCCGATCAAATTTACCCCTACCGTTATACTATTTGGCCAAATTTATCTCTATCATCAGCAAACATTTAAAAATTATCTTTTGATGTGTTAAGTAATTCAAAATCTCCCAAATTCCTTTTATTTAAATCACTTGTTGTTCTTCTTGCTCCACTATTTTTAGAAATTACTATTGATGTGAATATTAAAGGTACTAGACTATATAAATTATTCATAAATATTTTTAATTACCAAAGCAACCACTTCTTGTAATAATGGTTTGGAATTGGTTTATTTATTTTTTTTCAGCCATATACACACTGTAAAATTCAGTGAGTCTATTTATTGTGAATTATATACAGCTGATCATCATGTATGTACATGTATTATATTCAAATATATTTTGTCATTGTCTGGTTAGTATAGAATTCGATCGACTAACTTAAGAGTGCGCAAATGATTAAAGTAAAGTTGAATTCGACAATGTAAAGTCTCTTAGTAACTTCAACTTCAATCACTAATATTTGCACATTCCTCGTCCATTTGGTGTGACTAATTCATTAAAATTGGGATGCTGTAAATACTTTTAGAATTTAGACAAGCTACCTAATTTAGATTTTTCAAATAACTATACTTTGTTTATTAACGATTGTATTATTTAATATTTTTTTCTCCAATGCAGATTGTAGGTAAATGCTAATTATTTTGAAAATAGTGGACCAAGAAGCAAAATCAGTAACTTAATTAAAATGATTTGGGAGATTTTGGGTTACCTGACGGACCGAGGGGTAATTTTTAAAAGTTTACTGATTGTAGGGGTAAATTTGACCCGATAGTATAACGATAGGGGTAAATTTGGCCCGATAATATAACAGTGGTTCAATGTAGACAATATCTTAAAGTAAAAGGGTATATTTGGCTCTTCACCCAATTTGGATTGATGTCTTATTTGAGAATGAGACTTCCGTCGAAGGCAGTTTCAAACTAGAATGTAATATTATTCTTTTACTCCCACGTCCAAGAGAGATATGATTAGGAATTAAAATATATGAGGTAAGGTGGGGGTGACTTTTGTGGTGGACAAGATACGGAAAATTCATTACAAGAAAATAGCTTCTTTTCGGCTACCAAAATAGCTGAAGAGTAGTTGAAAAAGTATCTATTCCGACTACTTTCCGACTGGTTTCACGTAGCCGAAAAATGGTACGTTGGAAAAACATGTCTGACTACTGTAGTTAGAAAATTTATTTTGCCAAAGATCGAAAAGGTTGGTGTTTCCGATTAAAGTAGTCAGAATATTAATTAAATAATTATTTATTTTTGAAAACAATTTCGACCACCGTAGTCAGAATATTAATTTAAAATTAATTTATTTGTAAAAATAATACCGACCACGATAGTCGGAAGGGTATATACAAAAACAATTATTTATTAAACCTTTCGACCGTTGTAGTCGAAAAATATAGGTTTAAAAATAATTTTTTACTTAAGTTTCTAACTAGTGATATATCTAAGGAGAGGTAGGGGTAGACCGATATGTTCCATTGAGATGGTTTAGGCATGTGAAGAAGAGGAGCATAGATGTCCCCGTGAGAATGTGCGATAGGTTGACAGTGATTGGTCTAAGGAGAGGTAGGGGTAGACTGATATGTTCCAGTGAGATGGTTTGTGCATGTGAATAAGAGGAGCATAGATGTCCGAGTGAGGATGTGCGATAGGTTGGCAGTGATTGGTCCAAGGAGAGGTAGGGGTAGACCGAGTAAGAATTGGGAAGAGGTGATCAGACAGGACATGACACATCTCCAGCTCATTAAGGACATGACACATCTCCAGCTCACTGAGGACATGACCCTATATAGAAGAGTATAAGGGTCGAGAATTAGGGTAGAAGGTTAGCAGGTAGCAGGGGCAGATCTACCTTATTAGGTAGGGGTGCCACGCCACCCGCTCGCTTTACTAAAATTCTTACTATTTATGTGAGATATCTGTGAAAAACGGGATATATATACCCAAAATACACAAAGTTGACGCGGGTGCCAATGGTTCAACGTCCATTCTTAAGCCTTTTGTTGTGTCCTCACGAATGCAAGTTCGATTCTCGGAGCTGCATCTTTGCTTTTTACCTTTTTTTCCTGATTCCTTTCCCAACTTTTTGAGATTTTTCTTTATTCTCAGTTGGGCCCTAAGGCCTCACCCTTTTTTTTTCTTCGTTTTCTTTTCCTTGTTTCTTCCTTATATTTGCTAATTTCTCTCTTCTTCTTTATTTTTTAAACTTTTGTATATCAATCCTCATTTTGTTTCTATTTTTTATCTTTATACCTTACGTCGTGAGAAACTTTTTGCGATAGGTAATTTGAATTGATTTAGTTAGCATTGATC
The DNA here is from genome assembly GCA_000715115.1 of Nicotiana otophora. Lineage (NCBI taxonomy): Eukaryota > Viridiplantae > Streptophyta > Magnoliopsida > Solanales > Solanaceae > Nicotiana > Nicotiana otophora. The sequence goes on from AWOL01S0060539.1 coordinate 3,257, forward strand.
TTATTTTTATGACACAATATTAATTTATATATTAGAATGTAATTTGAACCGTATTTTTTATTGGCTTTTGAAAAACAAAACTTGATTAATAGTTGATTATCATAGGTTGAACGTTGAAGGTTTTGCTTTAAAATATTTGTCATATATATTAGACAATTAATATGAAAACATTAACCCAAGAATAATAAAGGTAAATTAATATAGTCAAATAAAGAATATGTAGTATTAAGTTACTCTTTAAGCAAATTTTTTAATGGGAGGCACTCTTTCATGATTTTGTTTTGCAATTTTATATATATATATATATATATATATATATATATATATATAAATTAAGTATAAAAATACTGAATCTAAATCAAACTTATTTCTTTGTGAATGAAAGACCTATTCGAGTTTACCATAAACTAACTGAATCGGCCAATTCTTCCTATTCGGTCTTTGTAGCTAGTTGTAGGTATACTTTGTTGTGTACGCATAAATTTTCATGAGTGGTGTCAACATTTGAAGAAGTGAACCAAACAAATTACTATAGTGAAAAACAATTTCAATTTTTGTATTTATACTCAATATTTTTATTTTATTTATTTATTATATATACATATCTAGTAAAATAAATCGGTGGAGCGGTGTCCCATGACACCGCTTGATGTTATATATATCTGCCCCTGAATATACTGTATGCATAAAGTAGTGGCACCCATAACCTCCGAATCCTGGATCCGCCTCTAGCAGGTAGTCGAGCGTTTTCTTTCTTTTTTGTGGGTGAGCATGGTTCTAGTTCAGATCACTTTAGCTGCTACCTCTTTCTCCTTTATTATTATTATTATTATTATTATTATTATTATTATTATTATTATTATTTTGTTTTATTGTTGTTACTCCCACGTCCAAGGGCGTGGCATAACAGATTGTCAATAAAATAGGTTAAAATCGTGAAAAATTAAGGTTTCAATTCAACCATTACTGTGATTTATTATCATGTGTCTAAATTTTGGTAGAAAAAATTCCTTGATACCTATGTTAGTGGAAGTTACTGCATATTAAATTATCCATGTGGGCACAAGCTAATCTTGCCACTGTTATAAGAAAAAATATTACTTCAATCCGCTTTCTTCTCTGTTTGATATATCATTATCATTGTTTTCGTGTTAGGGTTATGGAAATTGGAATTCAAATGATGAATGCTTTTTATACTACGTAATCCATGAGACAACGACAAGGTCATCTACAAACTCCTCTCTTCTTCCACACATGATGAATTAAATGCATCTATGATCTATTAAGTAAGATTTATATATTACAATATATATTTTCTAATTGACGTTCAAAAACCTACACACGTACAAGTACACCATTGTGTTCCATGATAGATAATGTACGTAATACAATCTTAGTGATTGCTGGTACTCTAAGTAGTTAAACTGACTACATGGACTTATACCTCACCATTACTATTACGCAGCCTTAAGAGGCGGATCCAGAATCTAAATTCTATGAGTTCAATTTTTAAGATTTTTAACATTGAACCCATTATATATTTAAAGTTTTGGGTTCAAATCTATTATTTTTGTAATTTTAATGAATTTTTACACATAAATTTCTAGGAAAACTTACACAAATGTCCCAAATAAGTCTCAACTTATCAACCTCTAGCCATTAGTCATATACTTATCAAAACTAGCCAAACACATATAAAAATTGAAAAACCAAATAAATAAGGTTCTTTCTCTCAAAGAATCAAATGCAAAAATCTCCTTTTATATTTTTATGTGTGATTAGCAACATTAGATACAAGAGAAAAAGGAAATTTCATGGATGAGGTAGCAAATAAGGTGATGAAATACAAAAAAATATATATACAATATTCCAAAAATCTAAGCAAAAAAGAAACTTTTTCAATGGGTATAGTTGAAATTCATTGAAAACATACAAATAAGTCAATATACAAAATTTGAGGAAGATTGGAGGTGATTTGAACTGGTTTTGTATCAAAATTCGTAATTAAATCGAGTTCAAAAAATTCTTCTGCGATACATGTATCAAACATGTATCACGCATGTATCTCATACACAGATATACATGAATATACATGTGATACACAATTGATACAAATATGATACATAGCATAATACACATATTATTTTTTTTCATGTTCAGTTTTTACTTCGAATCTTCAATTCAAACCACCTCAAAACTTCACCAAATCATCCCAAAACTGAGATTCAAGCTCCTTAAGATATACCCAATCTATTCTAATAACACCCACTCAAAAGAAAATAAAAATTTAATTTTTTTTGTTACAAATAGCTAATTGGCTAATATTAGTAATATTTGGCTACTATTAGTAATATTTTATGAATTGGCTAATTTTTGTAACGAGCTACTTATAAATGGACATAGCTGGCAGTTTCCCAAATTTCTACTCCGCGTCGAAAATTATAGGTTCAATTGAATCTGTAACTCTCACACTAAATCCGCCTCTGGCTGCCTTGGTGGTAATGCGTTACTTCAGTATTTAGAGGATTCGGCATAATTTGACTAATTTTACGTTGACGGTTAACATACAACGATCCGCCTCCTTTATTTCGACTTGGACACGGTCACAGACTATGTTGGCGAACTCTCATCGGTTGAGAGTTTATTCTGTTTACTAACTACCATTGTTTCTCAAATCTAATAATTTGAGATATCCTCAACGAACATTTCAACCTAGAACTACCTACTTCATACCTCTCTCATGATTGTATGGTTGCATTCAAACTTACATGAATAATGTGAAAGACGTGGTAGATAGGGCAGAGGAAAAAAATAAGGGCTGTCAAGGCATTACATGAAGCTAAAGCTAAAGAAGAAGATAGTGGATTAACAGAGAGCAGATGCACACCCAAAATTTGAACACTTTTAAGCTGGCATGTATCTTGGATTTTATTTATTTTGGATTACAAGAAGGACACAACTTTAGCTTTTCAACTTTTCTCATTATAGTGTTTACTGAGATTATTCCCCTTGCCCAAACAAACACAGTACCAAAATCTTTCATCGATCTTTCAAAGTACCAAATGGCACATTAGTTTTGTCCACTTTCACACGTGGAAGGTCGTATCAGCTGAACCTTCACCTTTCTTGCTAGGGGTAGCCATTTTTTCTTGAACAATCTTACATTCGGAATTATTGGTCCGCCTAATACGATTTCCATTGTGAAAAGTTTACTATTGGGGTGTTGATGCTCTATGTTTAAGAGAACTCCACACAAGGCTTGAATGCGAAATTAAACCATTGATTAAGAGCCTGTTTGGCCAAGGTAAAAAGTATATTTTTTGGGTAAAAAAAGTATTTTGTTGAAAATTTGAGATGTTTGGCCAAAATAAAAAAGTATTTTTGAGCAAAAAGAGAAACAGTTTTTATGTTTTTGGGGAGAAGTTACAAATTCTAGCTTCTGCCAAGAAGCAGAACCAGAGTCAGAAAATTTAATTTATTTAAGACAAAAATATCCTTACATTAATTTTCATATTATTTCATCAATTTAATATTTTTATTTTGTTTTTCTTATATTACCATACATTTATTTTCTTTTTATTTTACGGTAAAGAGCCAAATATATCCCTGTACTTTCGAAAAAGGTTTAAATATACCTTTCGTTATGCTATGAGTCCAAATATACCCCTACCGCTATAATTTGGGTTCAAATATACCTCTCATTTAAACGGAGGGACACGTGTCATCGTCCTGTTGGTCAATTCTAAATATTTTCTAATTAAACTAATGCACTTGTAGTCCACTGCTTTAGGAAAGTGTTTTTTCAGTTTTTATAAAAAATATTGCTTTAAAAAAAACTGGAAAATATTTTTTTGTAAAAACTGAAAAATAATCAGCAAAATCTTTTTGTTTTTTTAAACTAATGCACCTGTAGTCCACTGCTTTAGGAAAATATTTTTTTTTCCAGTTTTTAAAATATTTTTTTTTCAGTTTTTACAAAAAAATTGCTTTAGAAAAAACTGAAAATACTGAAAAAATATATTTTGTTTTAAAACGAATGGTATATCTTTGAACCCAAAGTATAACGGCAGGGGTATATTTGGACTCATAGTATAACAAAGAGTATATTTAAACCTTTTTCGAAAGTACATGGGTATATTTAGCCCTTTACCGCTTATTTTATTATATTTTTATTCTCTTTCTCATATTTCTCTCTGGAATATTCTCTCTACTATAAATAATTCTCTTCTTTTATATAGATAAGAGTATATTTTAATTTATATTGAGTAATGTATCTTGATATATTTAAAACATCACATAAATAATAAGTAATACTAGATGTCTGAATATTATCGTTTGGGAATAACTAAATTTTATATTGATTAAAATCTTTAAACTGTATTTTTATTATAATAAATATTTAAATTAATTTATCTCTTTTAAAATAACACTAGCGATTGAGTTATGATAGAACATGAGTTGTCTATGCGGATCCGAGATATGATAGCACGCGAGTCATCCGTGCGCTTGAGTTATGATGGCAAGTGAGTTGTCCGTATGGTTAATATATATGGCACGTGAGTTTTTCGTGCAGTTGTTATTTATGGCACGTGAGTTGTCCTTGCAGCGTGTGGACAAGGATCCATTCCCCCAGGGTCACCCTCTTATGTTTCTCTCTTGATGGTCTACATGCGGTATGAGGAAAAACTGATTAGCTTTTGGTTTAGTTATTGCATTTCTTCTCTACTTGCAATTTTCCTTGGTTGTGTACTTGTTTTATGAGTATATCTTCTCTATATGCTGGATTATTAACTGATACAAAGTTTAGCATATTATCTCTTGTGCATCGAGGTGACTTTATCTATTTGTTTCATGATTTTATGATATTACTATTGTGTACTTGTGAAAATGTACAAGTTGAGGAGGTTATTAGCGACTATCATTGATAATTCTTTCCTCTATAACCTCGCCGAGGTTAGTTATGATACTTGCTAGTACATGGGGTCAGTTGTACTCATACTACACTTTGCACTTAATTGTGCAGATCTAATTGTTGGACCGGGCTGTGAGTTGTTGTGATTCTTATCGTGAGTTTGCTTAGAGACGAGGTATAGCAGTATTCGACCGCAGTCTTTGGCGTTTCTTTCCATTCCAATTTTTATTATTATTACTACTTTCAGACAATATTTTCATTTTGTAATTCCGGACTTGTACTTCAATTTTAGAGCTCATGGCTCTGTATTACCAGTTCTGGGGGATTTTATGTATTGATATAGTTATTTATGTCACTTGGACTTGGATTTATATTATTTACATAAATTATGTTATTATGTTCTACTTTTGTTATGTTTGGCTTTCCTAGCAAGTGAGTTAGGTGCTATCACGACCGATTGGTAATTTTGGGTTGTGACCAGTTGATATCACAACCCTAGGTTCATAGGTTTTACGGGTCATGAGCAAATTTAGTAGAGTCTTGTGGATCGGTACGGAGACGTCTGTACTTATCTTCGGGAGGCTACCGAACTGTTAGGAAAACTTCACTTTCTTGCATTCTTATCGTGCGAATTTGTTAATTTCGAATTTTTAACGTTTACTCTTCTATTTTCTCACAGATGGTGAGGACACGTTCAGCCAGATCGGGCAAGCAGGCACCATTGCCACCAGTCAGGACCGCGATAGTCCAGGGCCAAGGTTGTGGCCAAGATGGGGTTCGCACTACAACTATATCAGCACATGTGGAGCCACCAGTTGCTCCAGTAGAGGAGCATGCTCTGGATTTTGTGGAGCCGACAGGATCAACTCAGATAGTGGCAGTACCTATTGATATACCTGCTCTTCAGAAGACTTTGGCTCAAATCTTGAGTGCGTACACATACTTGGCTCAGACGGGTGTGATACCAGTTGCACCAGTTACCCCACAGGCTAAGGAAGGAGCCCAGACTCCCGCTGCCCGTAAATCGGAGCAGCTAGCTCAGGGTTATTAGACACTAATGGTTTTGCCAGTTCAGCCAGTTGTTGCTTCTTGGGCAAAGGTTGGACCATCTCTAACTTATGAGGAGTAGAAAAGGTTGTAGCAATTCTAGAGGCTTCGTCCTCCCTAGTTCAGTAAAGGAGAGTGAGAAGATGCTCAGGGTTTTCTTGATTAATGTCATTAGAGTTTTCGCACTGTAGATCTTGTGGATTCCAGTGGAGTTGACCTTACTACTTTTCAGCTAACGGGGTCAGCCTACAGGTGGTGGCAGACCTATGGGTCAGGTAGATCAGCTGGCATATCACCACTTACATGACATTAGTTCTCAGTTCTCTTCTTAGATAAGTTTGTCCCCCAGACTCGCAGAGAGGAGTTGCATAGGGAGTTTGAGCATCTACGCTAGGAGCGCATGACTGTGACCCAATAAAAAATGAGATTTGTGGAGTTGATACGTACTGTAGTATTTTTGGTCCCTACTGAGAGGGAGAAGATCAAGAGGTTCATTTATGGCCTCAACTATGGACTACGATATGGTTTGGCCCGAGAGGCCGAGACAGATGCTAGATTTGACCAGGTGGTTGAGATTTCTAGGTGTTTGGAGCATGTTCGTAGGCTTGAGAGAGAGGAGCGGGATGCCAAGAGGCCCCGTGGTTTAGGTGATTTCGGTGGTGCCTCGTCTGGATGACAGTCACATCACAACACATGTCTTCCTTTTAGGCCCGCTCATGCAGATCGTCAGATTTCTTGTAGTTCATCAGTTAGCCACAATTCATATATTGCTTGCCCAGTTTAGTCATCATTCGGTGCGCTGCCGGCACAGAGTTCTTATCGTGTTGCATCTACGCAGGGTTCCACATGCAGTTATTTGAGTTATCAGGGTCAACCGCCTCATTTGAAGAAGGGTTGTTTCGAGTGTGAAGAATTGAGTCATCTCAATAAGGATTGCCTCAGATTTCTAAGTAGAGTCACACATTAGAGCACACAATCTATGGTTTCAGCACCGGTAGTTATACCACGTGCACAACTAGCTAGAGGTGGGGCTTAGTCGGTTCGAGGTCACCCTAGAGGCTGAAAGTACAAGGGGGGAGGGATGAATTGTAACCGATTTAATAATATTAGTTGACTAAGTGTAAGTTTAGTCGACTAGACTTTGCACAACGAATGATTTCAGAGGAAATGAACTAAATGAATAGAAAGGTAAAGAAGACACAACAGGTTTTATACTGGTTCAGTACCGGTATGGTACCTGCGTCCAGTTCCCTTAGGTCACAAGAGTTCTCTTAGATATTTGATAAATGTTTACAGCAGTGATAGTTTTAGTACGTTTACCACCAACGATATACAACAATAATGATTTTTAATGTTGACATAGCTCTTATTTTGTGTTCTAACTCTTCCTATATTTTGTGACACTTTTAGACTCAAGAATACAGTGTTTGTACTAAGAACTAAAAAGGCTTAGAAATTGATGATTTGTTGTGTGCCTTTGTAACAATTATAGGGGTATCAAATTACTGAGTCATACCATGAAAGTGTGGGAGAGGGTGGTTGAAGCGAGGGTGAGGATGACAGTGTCTGTATCCGACAACCAGTTCAGGTTCATGCCGGGTCATTCGACTACCGAAGCTATACACCTTATTAGAAGGTTGGTGGAACTATACAGAGAGAGGAAGAAGGATCTGCACATGGTATTTATTGACCTAGAGAAAGCGTATGACAAGGTTCCTAGAGGAATTCTCTGGAGATGCCTGGAGGCTAAAGGTGTGTCGGTTCCCTACATTATGGCGATTAAGGACATGTATGATGGGGCTAAGACACGGGTTAGGACAGTAGGAGGCGACTCTGAGCATTTTCCGGTTGTAATGGGGTTACACCAAGGTTCGGCACTCAGTCCGTTCTTATTCGCCCTGGTGATGGACGCGTTAACAAACCATATTCAAGGGGATGTGCCATGGTGCATGCTATTCGCCGATGACATAGTTCTGATTGATGAGTCACGAGTCGGTGTTAACGAGAGGCTGGAGGTTTGGAGACAAGCACTTGAGTCTAAGGGTTTCAAGTTGAGCAGGACGAAGACGGAGTACCTGGAGTGTAAGTTTAGCGCTGAGCCAGAGGAAGTGGACGAGGATGTGAGGCTTGATTCGCAGGCCATCCCGAGTAGAGGCAGCTTCAAGTACCTTGGTTCGGTTATCCAGGGGGGAGGGGAGATCGACGAGGATGTCACACACCGTATTGGGGTAGGATGGATGAAGTGGAGGTTAGCATCTGGAGTCTTGTGTGACAAGAGAGTGCCACCGATAATCAAAGGTAAGTTTTATAAAGCGGTAGTTAGACCGGCCATGATGTATGGGGTTGAGTGTTGGCCCGTTAAGAACTCACATATCCAGAAGATGAAAGTAGCAGAAATGAGGATGTTGCGGTGGATGTGCGGGCACACTAGGATAGATAAGATTAGGAATGATGATATTCGGGAGAAGGTGCATGTGGCTCCCATTGATGACAAGATGCGGGAAGCGAGGCTTAGATGGTTCGGACATGTTCAGAGGAGAAGCCCAGATGCTCCGGTACGGAGGTGTGAGCAGCTAGTGGTGGAAGGCACGAGAAGAGGTAGAGGGCGGCCTAAGAAGTATTGGGGAGAGGTGATCAGGCAGGATATGGCGAAGCTCCAGATTTCTGAGGACATGACACTTGATAGGAAGATGTGGAGGTCGAGTATTAGGGTTGTAGGTTAGGAGGTAGTTGAGTCGTGCCTTACTTCGTACCATTGTGAGACTAGCCATTTAGGGGTTTTGTCTAAGATAGCTAGTGGCAATGTTGTGGCTTACTATTTCGCTTTTTAGTGTATGTCCTATTTACTAGCTATCGCTTTTGCTTTGCATCTTTCCTCTAGATTTCACGGTGTTCCTATTTTTCTTATGATTATTGTGGCGATACTAATATTTACTAATATTGTCTCCCTTTGCTTTGCATCTTTCTTCTGGATTTCATGATATTGCTATTTATCCTATGAGTGTTTGTGATACTAATATTGTCTCCCTTTTTGTCCTTTTTTTTGAGCCGAGGGTCTTATGGAAACAGCCTCTCTACTCCTTCGGGGTAGGGGTAAGGTCTGCGTACACACTACCCTCCCCAGATCCCATTAATGGGATTTTACTGGGTTGTTGTTGTTGTTGTTGTTGTGTGCCTTTGAGTGCTCTTCTACTTCTTCCTTTATAGCTTGATGAGTCTTCTGCTTCCTTGTCTTCTGGGATTGTATATTCTAGGAGTCCTTTCCTTGTGAGACATATACATCTAAGAGAAAGACCCAAGGGTACCCTCATGAATCTAGCTTGAAATGGTAGCTAGATTCATCTTTATTCTTAACGAATTGCTTCCTTCATTCCTCCTTGATTTAAGATAATCTTGATGAATTGCTTCCTTCATTCCTCCTTGACTTGAGCTTCTGCAGAATCTTCTGGATTTGATCTCCGGCCGTGATAGCTCTCTTCCCATTCTTGCATATTTGAAAATCTTTGAAAATGCTAATTGATTGACTTTCCTTCTTTGTTCTTAGGCTGATTGATTTATTTTCCATGTAGAGCCAAATTCAAAATACAAAGCCGTTGAGTAGGATCTTCTTTCCTTCTATCAACATTGTTTCCTTCTTTTTAGCACACAAGAATATATCATCAGTCAAAGCTTCTTTTGGATTATTGATCATTATTAAAATTTTAAACTTAACAATCTCCTCTTTTTTTATCATGACAATAATCTAAAAAGGGTTGACTAATTTATGGGTACTTCCCTTTTTCAAGTGTGACCCCCCTGTCTTGAAGCTGGTTCTTGTATGGTTACTTACCTTTTTCAAGTGTGACCCCCCTGTCTTGAAGCTGGTTCTTGTATGGTTACTTACCTTTTTCAAGTGTGCCCCCTGCAAGTGTGCTCCCCCTGTCTTGAACCTGTACTCTTTTCTTTCTTCTCCCCCTTTGACATCAATCAAAAAGAGCAAGAGAAATAATTTGCAGTAATAGTACTAGCTAAGCAAGCAAAAATTATTTACACTAACATGCTCAACCAAAATACAACCAAAAGAAATAGTCTTAAAACCACCACACAAAACAAAATAAAAGATTGTCTTAAGCATCCCAGACACTTAATTCCTTCCAAGGAAGTACTTCAAGGTATTGATCACTTTAGTGCAGAAGCTGTCATAAGAGGCATTAATATCTTTGGTGACTTTGGCCAGCTTCTCAGTGACATCCTGCTTGCCCGTGATCCATTTCCTCCTTGTCTATTGGAGGTTGATCCTTATCTTAGCCACGCCTGATCCAGTTTCCTTGGTTACTTTCCTGATTTTATCCACCTGCTCCTGCAAAGAGGTTAGTATTTCCTTGATACCTGCAATGTTTTGCTGCATCAACATCAACTGATTTGAGGAAGAGGATTTGTTAGCTTCAGATTTGATCCCCCTAGTGCTCTCAGTTGGAATGAACTCCAGTGCTTTATATTTCTTATGCCATGTTCCCTCAATCAAGGTATACCCCATCATGGCAAAGGCAGTCTTGTCATAGGTGCTGGAGATAGTTTTAGGGGCATAGAGAGACAGATCCAATTTCATAACTTTCAATATGTGAGAGATTAGTAAACCATAGGGAAAGATGTTTGTAGAAGATGAAACTTCCATGATACTTTCAAGCATGTACTGACGTACCCAAGCAAATTAGTTGATAACTTTACCATTTACAAAATATTACAGCACAAATACATCTTCGAGAGACAGAGTACTCAGTGAACTAGTACATGGTAGCAAAGTAGTCGCAATAATGTGAGCTAGAACACGATGTTCAAATTTCAAATTCTTTGGTCCTATATCAGGGAGATTTTCATACAACACACTCTTGGCTTCCTCAAACGACACTTCAAAAATATCTGGCCAGGAATGTTGCACAAAAAAACTATACCCAACAAATTTTGTTGCAAAGATTTTCTCAAACTGATAAGAGTCAAGAATAATACAAGTTCCTAAGACCATGGATTGTAGATCATCTTTATCATTCACAAATAAATTTGCATAAAACATACTCACAGGCTCTTCATAGACAGCATCATTGACAGTAGCAAATTGAGAGACAAGTTTCTGAGTTTTGAAAATAGGCATAACATCACAGTGAGAGTTTTGCATAGACATTAAACTTACAGTGAGGCCAAAAGCAATCGACTTTATTTTGAAGGCAACAAACCTAGCTTTCTCCTCAGGGCCATAGAAGTTCATCCTGTCTTCGGGACCAAACTCTACATTTTCAGTTTTCCCCTTTTTCTAAGAAGATTGTTTGGGGATTAACTCCATTGGTCGTTTTCCTGCCCTCTTTTGGGAAATGAGTATGTTTTCTTGAGAGTCACTCGAATCTTCTTTGGTCAGTAGATGATATGTGCTTTCTGAGGATTCTATATCAACATGTTCATCTTTGGTTTTCTTGAAGCGATGGCTTCTTCTGGGTGTGGAGGAAGAAGGAGAGGGTTTGGTTTTGGCCATGAGTAGAAGAAACCAAAGAGATAAGGATTTGGGTTCTTTGATAGAATGGAAGATATGATCGAGGGAAAATGGGTTAAAAAGGATCAGAGAGGCCGCCTCGATTCTCAGATAGACGTGTGAAGGACAACTGAAAAGTTTCCTTCTGCAAGCCTGCCGTCGGCTCACAATAAATGCATGTAAAGACTAATCAAGTACTTAAAAGATTTTTGGGGCGAAAATCACAAGAAAATATATGGTAAAAAAATAAACTTAGACAATTATGGAAAACATTAAACACAGTTATGTGGGAATTGTACAAATACCAATTTTGTTACGAAGGAAACAAAATCCTTTTTCAAGTAAAGGTTTTGTAAAAATATCCGCTAACTAATTTTCAGTATTAACAAATTCTAACACAATATCTACTTTAGCAACATGATCACGTATAAAATGATACTTAATCTCATTATGCTTATCCCTAGAATGATGCACTGAATTTTTTGATAGATAAATAGGACTGGTATTATCACACATAATAGGAACACAATTAAGACATAAATCATAATCTAATAGTTGATGCATAATCCATAGTACTTGTGTGCATCAATTTCCTACTACCAAATATTCCGCTTCAGTGGTAGATAGAGCTACACAAATTTATTTCTTGTTGTGCCAGGATATAAGAGATTTTCCAAGTAATTGGCACGTTTCACTTTTGCTTTTTCTATCAATTTTATCTCCTACAAAATCTGCATCTGAAAAGACTTTGAGATCAAAACTTTCTAAACTTTCATACCATAAACCATAGTCGACTGTCCCTATCAAATATATGATAATACGCTTAACAGCAGTCAAGTAGAATTATTTAGGAGCTGACTGGTATCTTACACATTTGCAAACGCTGAGCATAATATCTGATCGACTAGCTGTAAGATAGAATAGGGAGCCAATCATACCTCGATACATTATTTCATCAACGCTCTTACTATCTTTGTATTTATCCAAGGTAGTTGATGGACTCATAGGTGTTCCTATGGCCTTTGCATTAGACACGCCAAACTTTTTGATGAGTTCTTTTGTGTATTTTGTTTGACTAATGAAGATCCCTTTATGTACTTGCTTGATTTGAAGCCCAAGGAAGAAAGTTAGTTCCCCCATCATACATATTTCAAATTCTCCTTTCATGATGTTTGAAAAGCCCTTGCACAAAACAGGGTTAGTACTGCCAAAAATAATATCATCTACATAGATTTGTACAATTAAATTACCTAAAGATGATAGTTTGATAAAAAGAGTGGTATCAATATTACCTTTGTCGAATCCATATGCGACCAAAAATGAGCTCAGCCTTTCATACCAAGCTCTAGGAGATTGCTTTAGGCCGTACAGTGCTTTGGACAATTTGTAGACTTGATTTGGAAAGGATTCATTTACAAATCCTGGAGGTTGCTTAACAAAAACTTCCTCAGAGATGAATCCATTTAGAAAAGCACTGTTCACATTCATCTGAAATAGTCTGAAACATTTGTAAGCAGCACAAGCTAATAGAATGTGAATTGATTCTAACATGGCAATGGGGGCAAAGGTCTCCTCGTAATCAATTCCCTCATGTTGTGAATAACCTTGTGCGACTAGTCTAGCTTTATTTCACACGACTTGTCCAGATTCATTCAACTTATTTCTATATACCCATTTTGTTCCAACAATGGATGCATTTGGTGGTTTAGGAATGAGTTCCCATACCTTATGTTTCTCAAATTAATCAAGCTATTCCTTCATTCCATCTATCCAGCTTTTATCCCCCAAGTGCCTCATCCACCTTTTTTGGTTCAAACTGGGATATGAGAGCAACGTTCGATGTCTGCTTTAGAGATCTTCTTGTTTTCATTCCCTCATGAGGATCTCCAATGATGTACTTATGTGGATATTCGGGCTCACTTTTCCATTCATTTGGGACAACTAATGCTAGCTTTGTTTTCAACAGAATTTGTTGGATCAATCGTATAAGATCCCTAATTATCTGTAGGACTATTAGTCGTCTGATCTTGCTGATTAGCCATTTCATCAAGAGTGTTTTCACCTGTATTGATAGACTTTGGAACTATGGAAATTTCCTCATCTTCAGGAAGTTGTTCATTCCTTAAGCGAGTATTAGTATCCACAAAAACAATATGTATAGATTCTTCAATAGATAAAGTACGCTTGTTAAAAACTCTATATGCTATACTAGAGGAAGAGTATCCAAGAAAAATATCTTCATCGCTTTTGGGATCAAACTTACCAAGAGTGTCTTTTTCATTGTTGTGTATAAAGCATTTACAGCCAAAAAGATGAAAATAACTGATGCTGGATCTTTTTCCTCTCCATAGTTCATATGGAGTCTTCTTGAGAATAGGTTGAATTAGGCATCTGTTGATGATGTGACATGTTGTGCTTACAGTTTCTGCCCAAAAGTGGTGTGGAAGAGAGTTTTACACAATCATGGTTCTTGCCATATCTTGCAAGGTTCTGTTTTTATGTTCCACCACTCCATTTTGTTGTGGCGATCTTGGAGATGAAAAATTGTGAGAGATCCTTTGATCATTGCAGAAGTTCTCAAATGCTTTGCTTTCAAATTCTCCCCCATGATCACTTCTTATGGAGGATATGTAGTAACCCTTTCCCCCTGCACCTCTTACAAAAGACTTCAAAATTCCTTAATGCCTCATCCTTATGACTTAGAAAGATAACCTAGGTAAATCGAGAAAAATCATCTGCCATAACGAAGTCATACTTTCTACCATATATGCTAGCAGTTCTAGTAGGACCAAAAAGATCCATATGCAGGAGTTGAAGAGGCTTTCTAGTAGAAACAATATTTTTGACTTTAAAAGAGGACCTGACTTGTTTTCCTAGTTGATATGCATCACAAATTTGATCTTTTGAAAAATCTAGTTTTGGAAGACCAATGACAAGATCATTTTTGGAAAGTTTATGAATACTATGCATGTTGGAATGACCAAGTTTTCTATGACATACCCAATGATCATCCATCATAGAATCCAAACAGATTTGATTACCAAAACTATCTAAGTTACTGATAGTATAGACATTTTTGTCCCTATTTCCAGAGAGAATAGCTTTACCTGATTCATCTTCAATAAACCAACCATTTTTTTGAAATAAACCTCGTAGTCATTGTCATATAATTGACTGATACTGATAAGATTATAACCAAGTTCATCAACTAGGTATACTTCGTCTACATCACATGTTGAGTTGAGAGGAACTCTTCCAACTCCAATCACACTTCCTTTTGATTTATCTCCAAAGGTGAGTGTTCCTCCATCTAGTTTGGTGACCATTTTGAATAATTATTTGTCACCAGTCATTTGTCTGAAACACGCGCTATCAAGGTAATATTTTTTGATTCTTCGTGCGGTGTTCCTGCAAAAAAGGATTACTTGTTTTTAGGTATCCAAGCCTACTTGGGTCCTGAATGGTTAGAGCTATGAGTATTAGATTGACTAGAAGACTTAGGTCGCCAGACCCATTTCCTGTTGTTCTTGAACCTGCAATGGTTAGAAGTGTGGCCAAGTTTTCCGCAATAAAAACAAGAGGGATTATTGGGATTTTCAGATCCTTTTTCTCCTCTGATTCGAATCCTGCATTGGTTAGTGTTGTGACCATTTTACCACAATACGTACATACAGTAAAGTTTCTAGTTCTAGTTGAAGATATATGAGGAGCAGTCTGATTCGATCTAACAGAACTATGACTGGTGGATTTTCGCAATCCATTCAGTTGAAGTTGAAGTTCATTAACTTTATCTTGAAGCATATCTCGCCCAATTTCACATACTTCCAAGTTTAAAGCAAGTCTTTCTTTTCTCTTTTGATTTTTCTGAGTTCATTTAGAACTCTCTCAATATCTGCAAGAGCAATATCAATAAATTCTTGGAGTTTATAACAATTAGGATATGTAGGAAGACGTACCTCACTAGTTCCTTCGTCTGCCATAAGATCAAGTTCACCTGAGTCCTCTTCCTCACCGGTTCCTTCGTCTGCCATGAGCCCAAGTTCACCTGAGTCCTCATTGCTGTCTTCTTTTATGGCCATGAAACACATATTTGTAGTTTCTTCATGATCAAATTCTTCTTCATCACTCCAAGCTCCAAAAGACTTCTTCTTTTGAAAGTTTTTGCTTAGTTTCTTTTTCAGTTCAAGGAATTCGGCTTGAATGTGTCCATGTTTTCCACATTCATAGCATCTTCCATCATTTTATCATTATCATTGTTCATCTAACCTTTTCTGAAGTTTGATTTACCTCTCCTGCTATTTCTGGTTTTCCTCATCATGCTTGTCATAACTTTGGAGAGCGTAACTATGTTTTCATCTTGTTCTCCTCCTTCCTCTTGTTTCTCATTTTCTGGTTCTGCCACAGTTGCTTTGAATGCAACTATATTCTTGTTGAATCTGCCTGTCTAAGTATGTTATTTTAAATACAACTAGATCACCTCTGAGTTCATCATAGGATATTTTGTCAAGATCCTGACATTCCAAGGCAATGACTTTGGGTTGCCAAATTATGGGAAGACTTCTCAAAATTTTTCTAGCCTGTTCTTCGCTTTTGATTGGTCTACCAAATGATTTTAAGTCTCCAAGAATTTTGCTGAACCTGGAGAACATTTCCTCTACTGATTCTCCATCCTTATTTTGAAATAGTTCACAGTCTCGAACTAGGAGATTTATGCTTGTTTCTTTTACTTTGTTGGTTCGTTCATATGTGACCTCTAATTTATCCCACATGTCCTTTGCAGTTTCACAGCTTGATATCTTTTCATATTTTTCTCCATTGATAGCATTGTACAACATATGTTTTGCCTTAGAATTCACTGTTATAACAACTGATTGTTCTTTAGTGTAATTATCTAAATCAAGAGGATCATATAATACTATGACTTGACCACTGTCATCTTTCTTTGGCGGAATTGGAAGATTTTCCTTTTTGATCACACGCGAAACATTAATGTCATATGACATAGTGTAAGTCTCCATGCGCACTTTCCAGTGAGAAAAGTGCTGACCTGTCATGACCCAATTTTCCCTCCATTTGGGTATCGAGATGGCACCTAGTCTTAGGGACTAGGTAAGCCTAACATTAATTGAAACAACAACATTATTTAAATAGAATCTCTTATAATTCCCAAAATCGGTAGTACAAGTCATAAGCTCTACAGAGTGTTTGCTAGAAAACCTCTAAATACAACTGTCCAGAAATAGGAATAAACAGTGCAAAATGAAAACTTGAACGTGACTCCAAAGCCTGCGAACGCAGCAACAGGTTTACCTTGAGTCTCCACAGCAACAGTCCACACAACTAGCTAATGAACAAGTACCTGGATCTGCACAAAATATGCAGAAGTGTAGAATGAGCACATCACAACGGTGCCAAGTAAGTATCAAGACTAACCTCAGTGGAGTAGTGACGAGGCATAGTTAAAATACCACTGGTCTAATAAACGGAATTGGTATAAGTATATGAACAACAGAAGTATGATGTCTACATAAAGACTATGCAATATGGCTCACAATACAGTAGTGGCAATAAGGAAGGAAACAACAAGTATCAGCAAAATATCATGAAAATGACATAGACAAAGTGAATGGAACACAACCTAAATCCGGAATCACAAATACAGTAAGGACAAGTAATAACTCAGCGACTACAACTACTTTTACATCAGGTTTTAGTCAACAACTCCACAAGGTACCGAACCTCGGACAAATCACAACTCACGGGTCTCAATACCTGAACCCTAACACTTGACATCCTGTGCCCTCATAGCACCTCATAATCGAACTGACGACTCACGTGCCAATAGAGCCATTCTCACATAGAAGGCAAGTAAACAAGGGTGAGCATCTATGCTCAACAATGTCAAGAACACCTCTTATCCGATAAGAGTGCTTAACTACGTGTATGCTTGTGCAAGTGTCCTACCATAGTCCATATCAGCAAATAAGCACAAGCAAAAAGAACAAACATCACGTAGAATATTTACTCACAGCCTTCACATGATAAAGCTCACACAGGTACGTATACCACTACACAAATATCAACAACAAGAATGCCCCCAGGCCACAAATCATCACAATTCAATTCCAGACACAGCCCACCTTGTCTCGCCACGTGTGCAATTATATATATATATACACACACACACACATCCCGCCTTGTCACGCCGCATGTTCAAATATCAATAGTAACATTAACACGACAGAAATCTCGTGCAACCCCATAATAATAACCGCACGGCAGAAACCCCGTGCATCACAATAACCACAACTGCACGGCAAAAACCTCGTGCATCACCACAACAAGTACAACAGCAACAATGGAAATAATACAAAGTACGACAAGTAAATCAACTCAAGAACTTTAAATCACAAGAAACGGTAGAACCAGTTTGCAAGGAATAACCACAGTAAAGAATGCTAGGCGTAAAGAGATCAGCTCAACAAGGGAAAACTAATATATAGCAACGATGCCACAATATACATTTCAACAATAGGGAAGCTAACACGATTCAAATAATTCCAAATAAAACAAGTCGACTAAGATATAGGATATCTAAACTTCATTTAAGGTTGAAAAATTACGAAGGGTATTCAAAAATTCAATTAAGGATAAGTAGCGTAAAGATAATCATAACCTCGATTAAGACTGAACAATTATAGGATGAGATAATAATGATTCCAAATAAAGATAAGCACATATTAAAAGATAGCATGGCAATAGAAGAGGTAAAATCTTCAATTAAGTCAAATAAGAGTGAATCCTGAAGCAATTAATTCTAATTAAAGCATGTAGAGGTGAAACTAGTAAATAGGAACTTAATCATATCAAGAACAACTTCATACTCGGTGAATATAAGGACCTAAGAATCCTAAAAGGCCAACTTTCCATAAATAAGTCCGAGCACGCACTCGTCACCTCGCGTACATGGACTACAATCAATATAGAAGACTCAAATCCTAAGTGGGAAAACCCCCCACACAAGGTTAGGCAAGATACTTACCTCGAACCAAGCACAATCAGTCTGTAAGAATGCGTTTTTCTCAATTATCCGACTCCGAATAATCCAAATCTAGCCAAACATAATTGAATATCATGAATACAACCATAATAGACTCACCTAATTAATGAAATCAATACTTTAACAAAAATCCCGAAATGCACCCTAAAGAGTCGACCCTGGCCCACCTCTCGGAATCGGGTAAAGGTCAAACAATACGAACAACCATTCAGTCACGAGTTCACTCGTACCAAAATTATCTAAATCCGATGTCTAAATCCCAATCAAAACTTAGAAATTCGATTGAAGAACTTTTCCCCCATTTTCCCAACTTCTCAACCCAAATCTGAAATTAAATGGAGAAAACAACTATAGATTATTGGAAAATAACCAAAAACGAGTTAGGAATCATTACCCCAAAGCTTTCTATGAAAATCCCTCGAAAGATCGCCAATTCCCGAGCTCCCAAGTCCAAAAATGAAGAAATGAATCAAACCCTCGATTTGGCCCCTTTTCTGCTAGTTAAACCGCATTTGCGGACCTGCCTTCGCACATGCGTCACCGCACCTGTGGAATTCCCATCACAGGTGTGGATTACACTCAAATCTCAGCGTCCGCTTCTGCGATCCAAGGGTCGCACCCGCGTGTGCGCGCCTGCAGACCCATGTCCGCTTCTGCGGTCCTTCATTGCTCTTGCGATTGCTCCATCGCAGATGCGGAATTTAGCTCGCACCTGCGACCCCTGGCACTCCTCCACTTTTCCACTTCTGCACTTGCCTCTCCGCATGTGCGATCCTGCACCTGCGGTCTCTCCACCGCAGGTGCAAAAATACCAGATGCCTGAAGACTTCAACAACAACACAAATCTAACTTTTGATCCGTTAAGCACCCGAAACTCACCCAAGACCCCCGGGACCTCAACCAAACATACCAACCAATCCTAAAATACCATACGAACTTAGTCGAGCCCGCAAATCATGTCAACTAACACTAAAATCACGAATCACCCTCCAATTCAAACTTAAAGAACTTGAAACTTCAAATTCCTACAATAGATGACGAAACCTATCAAACCACGTCCAAATGACCTCAAATTTCTCACACAAGACATATTCAACATTATGGACCTACTCCAACTTCCGAAATTAGAATCCGACCCCGATATCAAAATTTTCACTCTCAATCTAAATCTCCAAAAAAATTGACTTTCGCCATTTCAAGCTTAAATCAGCTACGGACCTCAGATTCACAGTTAAAACACGCTCCTAAGTCCAAAATCACCTAACGGAGCTAACAGAACCAATGAAACTCCATTCCGGATTCGTCTTCCTACAATTCCAACTACGGAAAAAAATCCTAAGACTTAAGCTTCCGTTTTAGGGACTAAGTGTCCCAAATCACTCTGAATCATCCGGTAACTGAATTCGACCACGCACGTAAGTCAATATACATAATACAAAGTTTCTCAGGGTCGTATGCCGCCGAACAGGACTTAAATTCTCAAAACGACTGGCCGGGTTATTACATGACCGTTGAAGTATGGGGGTCGTACCTGAGAGGTTCCTTCTTGAAATAATGCTCCAACAACTGTATTTGATCCCGTGATCCTATCATCACTTGCCATTAAGCAAAGTTCGCGAGCCTTGCTCTGATACCAATTGAAAGTACAAGGGGGGAGGGGGTGAATTGTAATCGATTTTAAAAATCTTAGTTGACTAAGTGTAAGTTTAGTCGACTAAGTGTAAGTTTAGTCGACTAGAATGTGCACCGCGAATGATTTCAGAGTAAATGAACTAAATGAACAGAAAGGTAAAGAAGATCTAACAGTTTTTATACTGGTTCCGTACCAGTGTGGTACCTACGTCCAGTTCCCTTGGGTCACAAGTGTTCTCTTAGATCTTTGATAAATCTTTACAACAGTGATGGTTTTAGTACATTTACCACTAACGATATACAACAACAATGATTTTCAATGTTGACACAACTCTCGTTTTGTGTTCTAACTCTTCCTATCTTTTGTGACACTTGTAGACTTAAGAATACATTATTTGTACTAAGAACTAGAAATGCTTAGAAATAGATGATGTAGTTGCATGCCTTTGAATGTTCTTCTACTTCTTCCTTTATAGCTTGCTGAGTCTTCTGCTTCCTTGTCTTCTGGGATTGTATTGCAACAATTCTAGTAGTCCTTTACTTGTGAGGCATATACATCTAAGAGAAAGACCCAAGGGTAGCCTCATGAATCTAGCTTGAAATGGTAGCTAGATTCATCTTTATTCTTAAAGAATTGCTTCCTTCATTCCTCCTTGATTTGAGATAATCTTGATGAATTGCTTCCTTCATTTCTCCTTGACTTGAGCTTTTGCAGAATCCTCTAGATTTGATCTCCGGCAGTGATTAACTCTCTTCCCATTCTTGCATATTTGAAAATCTTTGAAAATGCTAGTTGATTGACTTTCCTTCTTTGTTCTTAGGTTGATTGATTTATTTTCCATGAAGAGCCAAGTTCAAAATACATAGCCATTGAGTATGATCTTCTTTCCTTCTATCAACAGTGTTTCCTTCTTTCCTGCATACAAGAATATATCATTAGTCAAAGCTTCTTTTGTATTATTGATCATTGTTAAAATTCTAAACTTAATAGAGGGGCGGTCAGTAAGATGGAAGACATGCCCTTTGCTATGCATTTTTAGCTAGGCCAGAGGCAATTGCTTCTGACACCGTGATCACAAGAATTGTTTCAATGTGTCACAGGGACCCTTGAGTATTATTTGACCCTAGTTCCTCTTATTCTTATATGTCATCGTACTTTGCTCGTTGTTTGGATATGCCGCATGATTCTCTTGATATTCTTGTTTATGTAGCTACCCCGATGGGTGATTCTATTTTGGTGGATCGTGTATATCGATCATGCATGGTTACTTTTAGGGGTTATGCAACTAGAGTTGATCTTTTATTGCTCAGTATGGTTGATTGTGAGGTGATTTTGGGTATGGATTGGTTATCTCCATACCACGCTATTCGTGATTATCACACTAAGACTGTGATGCTGGCTATGCCGGGGTTTCTGAGGCTAGAGTGGAGAGGTTTGCTTGGTCATACCCCTAGTAGAGTGATTTCATATTTGAAGGCTCAACGGATGGTTGAGAAGGGTTGTTTGGCGTATTTGGCCTTCGTGAGAGATGTTAGTGCTGATACTCCTACTGTTGAGTCAGTTCTGATAGTGAGGGAGTTCTCAGATGTATTTTTTGCAGACCTTCTAGGTATTCCACTCAACAAGGATATTGACTTTGGTATTGATTTGGTGTCGGGCAATCAACCTACTTCTATTCCACCACATCGCATGGCACCAATGGAGTTGAAGGAATAGTTACATGAATTGCTTGATAAGGGTTTTATCAGTCCTAGTGTGTCACCTTGGGGTGCACCGGTACTATTTGTGAAGAATAAATATGGTTTTATGAGGATATGCATTGACTAATGGTAGTTAAATAAGGTTACGATCAAGAACAAGTATAAATTACTGTGTATCGATGGTTTATTCAACCTGCTTTAGGGTTATAAGGTATTCTCGAAGATTGACTTGAGATTGGGATACCATCAGTTGAACATCAGGGCTTCAAATATTTCTAAGGCTACTTTCAGGACTTGTTATGGGCATTATGAGTTCTTGGTGATGTCTTTTGGGTTGACCAATACCCCAACAACTTTCATGCACATGATGAACAACTTATTTCAGACTTATCTAGATTTCTTCGTTATTGTGTTTGTTGATGATATATTGTTGTATTCTCACAGCCGGGAGGAGTATGAGCAACACTTGAGGATCGTGCTCTAGAATTTGTTGGAGAAGAAACTATATGCTAAATTCTCCAAGTGTGAGTTCTAGTTAGACACGGTAGATTTCTTGGGTCACGTGGTGTTGAGGGGATTAAGGTGGACCCGAAGAAGATTGAGGCAGTTTAGAGTTGGACCAAACCTTCTACCGCTACAAAGATCTGGAGTTTCCTAGGGCTGGCTGGATATTATCACTATTTTATGGAGGGGTTTTCATATATCACCGTTCCTTTGACTAGATTGACGCATAAAGGTGCCCTATTCAGGTAGTCTGACAAGTGTGAGGAGAGCTTTTAGAAGCTCAAGACTGCCTTGACTACAACTCTAGTTCTTGTTTTGTCTTCGGGATCAGGTTCTTATACCGTCAATTTTAATGCTTAACAGGTTGTCATTGGGTGTGTGTTGATGCAAGATGGTAGGGTGATTGCTTATGCTTCACGTCAGTGGAAGCCCCTTGAGAAGAACTACCCAGTACATAATTTTGAGTTAGCAGCCATTATTCATGCGCTCAAGATTTGGAGGCATTATCTTTATGGTGTGTCTTGCGAGGTGTTCAAGGACCGCATGAGTCTCCAACATCTATTCAGGAAAAAGGATTTGAACTTGAGGCATCGGAGGTGGTTAGAACTACTGAAGGACTAATATCACCATTATCTATCATCTGAGAAAGACCAATATGGTAGACGATGCCTAGAGTAGGAAGGTGGAGAGCATGGGGAGTCTTGCTTTTATTCTAGCCGGGGAGAGACTGCTAGCTTTGGATGTTCAAGATTTGGCCAAAGGGCTTGCGAGGTTGGATATTTTAGAGCCCAACAAGTTTCTTGCTTGTGTTGTATCACTGTCATCCTTGTTTGAGTGCTTGAAGGTGCGTCACTGTGATGATCCCCACTTGCTTGTCCTAAAGGACACGGTGCAACACGACGATGCTAAAGATGTGACTATAGGTGGCGATGGGGTACTGAGGCCTTAGGGCCGGATTGGTGAGCCTAATGTGGATATCTTGAGAGAGTTGATTCTTAAGGAGGCCCATAGTTTGCGGTATTCCATTCATCCAGGTGCCGCAAAGATGTACCGGGATTTGAGGCCACATTATTGGTGGCGGAGGATGAAGAAGGATATTGTGGCGTATGTTGCTCGGAGTTTGAATTGTTAGTAGGTTAACTATGAGCATTAGAGACCTTGTGGTTTGCTTCAGAAGCTAGATATACCAGAGTGGAGGTGGGAGTATATCACTATGGATTTTGTGGTTGGGCTGCCATGGACCTTAAGGAGATTTGAAAAGGTTGGGTCATCGGGGATAGACTGACCAAGTTTTCACACTTCATTCTAGTCATGACTACCTACACTTGAGAGCACCTAGCTCAGATTTGTCTTCTAGAGATTGTTCGCCTTCATGGCATGCCTGTGTAAATTATCTCGGATCGAGGCACTCAGTTTACATTGCATTTTTGGAGAGTAGTGCTACGTGAGTTGGGCACACATGTCGAGCTGAGTACGACATTTCATCTCCAAACGGATGGGCAGTCCAATCATGCTAGTAAGATATTGGAGGACATGTTACGATCCCATGTCATTGATTTCGGGGGTCAGTGGGATTAGTTTCTGCCGTTAGTATATGTAATACTTTGCAAATTTGGACTAGGTGTGGACGTGTTAAATGAGTATTAATGTAGCATCTTAGACATATTAAGTCATATCGGGATGAGTATGGGTGGAAATAGTTGTTTTGGAATCAAGACGTAGAGTGAGGTGCATATGATTCGATAAAATTGACTAAGTTTATGGAAGGTCTATCTTCTATCAGGATTTTGTGAATATATATTGAGGTTTTGGGAAAATGTAAAATATGAATGTTTTATCCCTTTGAAATATATTTCCAATGATATACTGTGGAGTCCGAACGGATTTTTGTACCAAAGGTTATGCGTGTTTTACTGGACAATGCGCAGTATGCGCTCCCAGGTGCGCGCCCAGCTGGTCCCGTCTGCGGTCGCGCACTTATGGCAGTGCTACTTCCCTTACTGCATGTTCATGTGAACGTTTGGGCCTTCAGCTGCGCGGGAGAGAACCTAGGGGGTCCTTTTAAAAGCCCTACCTCATTCCCTACACCCCAAAACACGAAAATTTAATCTAGACAGGAAATCTCTCAAGAACCTAACTTCCTCCAAGGTCCCTCCATCATCCAAGGAAATTTATAATGATGATTCCAAGTTAATTTTAATTGTCTAACACCTTATTAATATGGGTAAACCCTCCAAATCATTAGATATTCGATTGTGACATCATTGTTGAGAAAAGAAACCCTAGAACTCAAATTCAAAAGGATTGAACGTCAAAAAGGTAATATCTTTGCCCTATAATTGATTATAGGTTTGGATTAATGTTTATAGACTCTAAGTTCATGTGATAAGAGTTGATGGGTTTGGTAGACAAGCATGAACCAATATGGGTTTGGGTTGTTGATTGTTGATTGTTGATTATTGGTTAAGGGCGTTATGTTTATCTTATGGTGGATGATGAATGATGAATGATATTGATTATAAGGAATTTGAGATTTTAGAATTTATTAGGAGTAAGAGAATGAGGTTGTTGGGTGTAGAGACACCATTAATGGGGGCTATGAGGCATTACACTCATAAGGTGTTTGATAAAATGCCTAAGCGACCAAAATATGAGTATTATTGCTAATATGGAATCCCTTTCACTTGTAATAAATGCCATAGATGAAAGTTGAAAGGGTTGACAAACATTGAATTATGCTCAAGAGCAGGAATTTAAGGTATGTGAGGCTAACTCTCTATGTTTGGGAATGTTAATGATTCTCCCTACACTACGTTTCGTTTACGACGTTACTAATTGCCTCAGAAATATAGTTAAACCTAGTTCCTTGAATAGTTGTAGAACTTCTATTCTCTACCTTCGTAACTCGTTCATGACTTTCATTCTAAAGGTTGTAAGCTCAGTACATAATCAATATAGACTTGGGTTTGATACCCACGAGTCTCAGTCTAGATTACTCAGCATGTCATAAACAGTTGAAGTTTCAATTTTAATAATTAGTTCAAGAATACATGTCTCAGTCTAGTCCTATTCAGTAATCTAGTATCATGTAACTCAATATGATTTAGTATTTCAGCATCATATATTGCAGTATCATTCTTAGTTCCTGAATTTAAATCCCTGAATATTGAACACCTGTATTTGGGGAGGTCGTAGTTTATGCTTTATGCATGTTTGGGCCTGAAGTCGTAGTTTATGCTTTATGCCTTTTGGGCTTGAGGCTGTAGTTATGTGTACATATACTTTGTCCTGAGGCCGTAGCTTGTGCACATATATATATGGCCCAAGTTTGTAGTTTATTTAGATAAAAGGTGGTTCATCATTCAGAAAAGGGAGTATTCATATCCTTACTTCCGTTTTTTTAGTTATCAGTTATCAGTTATCATTCGAGTTTCAGTTTCAGCAGTTATTATTTTAATTATCAGTTATCAGTTATCAGCTTAGTTTTTTGTTTAAGCATTTATAGTTCTTTCTTTCACTTGTTATACATACCAGTGCAATTCAAATGTACTGACGTCCCTTTCACCCGTGGCCTGTATCTCATGATGCAGGTAATGATTTACAGGTTGACGATTCAGAGCACTAAGATTCTCATACCAGCTATTTGATGAGCCCTAGTTCTTTTGAGGCATTATCATTACTTTAAAGTGTTTTAGTATTTACAGACAATCAATATTTTAGTACTTCGTTAGAGGCTTCATAGACAAGAGTAACAGTTAGACAGAGTCACAGACTTTTCATGTTAAGTAATGTTTCAGAATTGTATTAGTGTTTCCGCACTTGATTTATATCATTTAGACTTTCAGTATATCAACATGTATTAGCTTATCTTCCGCA
This sequence comes from Nicotiana otophora, assembly GCA_000715115.1. NCBI lineage: Eukaryota > Viridiplantae > Streptophyta > Magnoliopsida > Solanales > Solanaceae > Nicotiana > Nicotiana otophora. The sequence continues at coordinate 29,489 of AWOL01S0060539.1, forward strand.
TTGAATATGTTATGATATTACATACTGATTCAGCCAGTCAGTCGGTTCGCTCGGTCGCATATAGTTAAGCATCGGGTGCCGTGTTACGCCCAGGCCCAGGTTTGGGGTGTGACAAATATTGATATCAGAACACTAGGTTGAAGTGTCCTAGGGAGTATATGAATCCATGTCCAATGGAGTTTCCTTTATATTCGTGTGCCGGCCACACATATAAATGATTAACTACCAAGACATTCAGAATTGTCTCATTTCTTTCTACTCTAGATCATGGCATGAAGCTTAGAGCAATAAGTAACCTTCTCTTCATATCGAATTCCAACGTATCAAATGCCCAAGCGACTGGCAGGGAAAACCTAAGGTTCTAGAGAGGATAATTGCCCATTGGGGGTGTAATTATATAGTACATGTTGGTAACAAATGAGACTTGAAAGGATGTAATGGATAGTAGTACAGATTAGAGCATAGCCTTCTCAGAAAGTATAAAAGTAGTTATCATGTTATGGTTACTAGTTTACCTCAGTTACCAATTATACAGTCTTTCAGTTAACAGGTTTATGGTTATTTAGTATGCCAGTATTTAGTTATCTCCAATTTTTAGTGTATCCAAATTTGGGTGACTTGTGAGTATATAATAATGCCTACGGTTGCTAAAAGTCAATGTAATTAACAATGGTTATAGTGAAATCTTTGTATGTTTTAGGTCCGGATTATGACCCCAAGACTCGCCGGATGGTGCAGAAAGTGATGTATCAGATAATGGTATACTCCGAAGGACAAGTTTGTGTATGGTTGTGTATCCGTATGTGTTTTACCTCACAAAACAATTTCATCTTATTTCTCGAAAATAGAGCCGCATGTGGAATGATGGAAGTTTAGATTTTAGACCCCATGGTGTAACATGTTAAGAATTGAACCGCATTGGGAATATAGTTTTGGACAGAAAAGAGTCCAAGGGCAAAATACCTAGGAGTCAGAAATATTTATTATTACCAAAGATGTGTTTTCATACAACTCATGCATATGACTAAGAAGATATTATGTACGAAATAAGAACCAAGAGCAGCCGCTATTGAATTTCAGGGAATGATTTTAAGTTTCTCAGATTTATTTAAATTAGAACTAGAGAGCACCACGTTAGTAAGTTACTATAAGAATAAGCTATTATTGCGAGATAAAAGATATGATAGTTCCCCTTTAGGTGACGTGACTAAGTGTTTACCCTGGATGTTTATAGTCTGATATAAGTTTTAAGTGTACAAAAAATTTGGGGTTAGATATTCCAATTTTGTTTAAGGCAGATGAACTTTCCCTAAGTGTGATCCATGTACATAGTTAAAAACAAAGATAGTATGCGACCATAGAATAGGGTCGGATGGTGAGGGAAGTTAATAATAACCTTATGCTTCACTTTAGTTATTCAAAGCAGAACAAGAAAACATTATGATAGCAGGTGGTTAGTAAAAGAATAGTAAGTTTTGAGTAGATATAGTGAATTAGCAATTTCAGCAGAGCTAGTAGAAGTACGATTTGATTTACTTAGATAGCTTAACATTAGTGAGTGGGTAACAGTTTGAAACACCGATCACATGTTAGAACCTAAAGAGTTTAAATTAAAACCGAAGTACAGTGGCAGTGGAATAAAATTAGCTAGGCAGTAAAAGAGCAAACTACAGAAGAATAGCCTTTAAGAGTTATCGAAAAGGGGTTTCTCCAAGATTGACAGTGTGAGAAGAGTTAAATCATTAAGATTGTGCATTATAGTTGTGAATATATTAGGTTTCCGTTTATGTAAGTAATTTAATTTTTTCCTAGTATGAAAGATTGCTCAAAAGTAAGTCGAAAGATGAGTTGTCATTGACATAAAGTGCAAAGAATTGCAGAAGATAAGGAAAGTTGTTTGGATCCCAACATAAGAAAATGATCTGCAAACACAAGACCTTAACCTTTGGTCTAAGGGGGAGATGCGAAAATCGCCATTAAGTCTAGTTGGAGATTTGAAACCCGCATAGTGAGCATATGATATAAAAAAACTATAAAATCATGTCCAATTATGTGTCATGAGGATAGTGCCATTGCACGAGACTCTAATCTTCAGAGTGCTGGTCAAAGACTTAACTCAAAGCAATACTATTAGTTTTTTCAGGAAGTACCTTAAAAATATAATTAAGTATGGGAAGTATAGCTCATTATTGAGGCAGACAAGAGAACCATAGTAAAAGAAGTTCACTGCTTAGCCGTTAAGCTAGGAGTTCGACTTTCAGACTCCGAAGATGGCAGAGTTGTTGTCCAGAACATGACTTGTTCCTCCTTAGTAGCCAAAGTGAAGGAGGAACGGTTTGATGATCCCTACTTATTACAGTTGAAAGAGGGGATTCACAAGCATAAGACGATGGCTTTTGAATAAGGGGAGATGATGGGACTTTGAGGTACCAAGACGGATTGTGTGTTCCAGACATAGATGGACTAAGAGAGGGAGGATCATGTTAGAATCCCATAATTCCAGGTATTCTATCCATCCAGGTTCCCCAAAGATGTATCATTCTCAAGGAAATTTATTGGTGGAATGATATGAAAAAGAACATCACAAACTTTGTGGCCAAGTGTCCGAATTGTCAGCAAGTAAAAGTCGAGCAGCAGAAAGCCTAGTGTTTTACCATAGAATAGACATATTCTTAATCAGAGATGGTAGATATGGAATTTATACAGGATCATCTCGCTCGTTTTGAAATAATGATTTGATTGGGTGATTATAATTGAGTTACTAAGTCAACGCACTTCTTGCTAGTAAAAACCACAGATTCAACAGAAGATTATGCCAAGTTGTACATTCAGGAAATCGACCGATTGCATGGGACTCCTTTGTCCACCATTTCAGATCATGGTGGTAAGTTTACAACGAACTTTTAGAAGTCCTTTCAGAAAGGATTAGGCACAAGAGTAAACCTCAACACAATTTTCATCTACAGGGAAATGGCCAGGCAGAGCGCAACATTCAGACACTTGAGGATATGTCCTTGATTCTAAAGGTAATTAGTATGATCACATACCTCTCTTTGAGTTTTCTTATAATAACAACCACCATTCTAGTGTCCAAATGGCACTGTACGAAGTTCTGTATAGGTGAAGGTGTAGATCGCCAACTGGTTGGTTCGAAGTTGTGAAGCAGAGCTATTGGGACCAAATTTGGTCTATCAGACTATGGAAAAAAATTCAAGTTGATTCAAGAGCATTTGAAGACATCTCAGAGCCGCCAAAAGTCCTATTCGGATGTGAGGCATAGAGACCTAGAGTTTCAAGTTGATGATTTGATGTTTCTGAAAGTTTGCTTATGAAAGGTGTTATAAGATTTAGGAAGAAAGGAAAGCTTAGTCCCAGATACATCGGGCCGTATAGGATCCTACGAATGGCCGGACAAGTAGCTTATGAGTTAGAGTTGTCACCAGAATTGGAGACTGTACACACAGTATTTCACGTGCCATGTTATAACATTCATGTTTCTAGTACTCAGATATTCATGTTAGTTCAGTACTTAGATACTCATGCCAGTCCAGTACTCAGATATTCATGCCAACTTAGTACTCAGACATTGATGACAGTTTAATACTCAAATATTCATGCCAGTTCAGTATTCATATATCCATGTTAGTTCAGTATTCACGTATCCATGGCAGACCAATATTCACATATATGTTTCATGTTATACGCATTATGATGCCCTATGAGGCTTGTGATATGCTATGATAACTGGCGGGTATTGTGGAGAAATGTTGATGGTAACTAATCTTTTTATTTAGACCTTATATTATAATCTCCATGTCTTTCAGTATTCAGTCAGCTTAATATTTAGTCAATGCAGTAGTCATTCAGTTCAGTAATCATTTATTCATTCAGTTTAGTATGCAAGTGTTCATGAAAGTTGGATGTTCACATATTTCCACCAGACCCATTTAAAGTCGAGAGTTATCCATAGTTACAGTCAGGACAATTATTCGAGGACGAATGATCCCAATGGGGAGATAATGTAACACTCTGCAAATTCGTACTAGTTGTGGATGTGTTAAATGAGTATTAATGCAACATCATAGACATATTAAGTCCTATCGGGATGAGTGGGAGGGAAATAGTTGGTTTGGAATCAAGACGGAGAGTGAGGTGCATAAGATACGATAAAATCAACTAAGTTAGTGGAAGATCTTTATTCTATCAAGATTTAGTGGATATCTATTGAGGATTTTGAAAACCTCAAAACATGAAAGTTGTAGCCCTTTAAAATACCTTTTTAATTATATATTGTGGAGTCTGGAAGGATTTATGTACCGAAGGTTATGTGCGTATTACTGGACAATGCGCAATATGCATGCCAGATGCGTGCCCAGCTAGTCTCGTGCATGGATTCGCACTTGTGGCATTGCTACTGCCCTTGCTGCATGTTCAGGTGCACATTTGGGCCTTCAACTGCATGGGAGCACACCCAGGGGGTCGTTTAAAAGCCCTACCTCATTCCCAACACCCTAGAACACAAACATTTGCTCTAGAAAGGAAATCTCTCAAGAACTAAACTTCCTCTGAGGTCCTTCCATCATCCAAGGTAAGTTCTAACGATGATTATAAGTTAATTTTAATTCTCCAATACCTTATTAACATGGGTGAACATTCCAAATCAATAGATAATCGATTGGGACATCATTGTTGAGAAAAGAAACCCTAGAACTCAAATTCAAGAGGATTGAACGTCAAAAAAGTAATATCTTCACCCTATAATTGATTATAGCATTGGATTAATGATTATAGACTCTGAGTTCATGATATATGAGTTGATGGGTTTGATAGAAAAGCATGAACGAATATGGGTTTGGGTTATTGATTGTTGATTATTGGTTAAGGGCATTGTTTATCTTATGGGTGATGATGAATGATATTGATTATAAGAAATATGAGATTTTAGAATTTATTAGGACCAATAGAATTTGGTTCTTGGGTAAAGAGACACTATAAATGAGGTCTACGAGGTATTACATTCATAAGGTGTTTCATAAAATGCCTAAATGACCAAAATATGAGTATTATTGCTAATATGGAATCCCTTTAACTTGTATTGCTATAGATTACAGTTGAAAGGGTTGAAAAAAGTTGTATTACGCTCAATAGAAGGAAGTTAAGGTATGTGAGGCTAACTCTCTATGTTTGGGAATGTTAATGATTCTCCTTACACTACGTTTCTTTTACGACGTTACTAATCGCCTAAGAAATATAGTTAAGCCTAGTTCCTTGAATAGTTGCAAAACTTCTATTCTCTAGCTTTGTAACTCCTTCATGACTTTCAATCTGAAGGTTGTAAGCTCAGTGCATAATCAATATAGACTTGGGTTTGGTACCCATGAGTCTCAGTTTAGATTATTCAGCATGTCATAAACAGTTGAAGTTTCAGTTTTCATAATCAGTTCATGAATACATGTCTCAATCTAGTCCTATTAAGTATTCTACTATCATGTAACTCAATATGATTTAGTATTTCAGCATCACATATTGCAGTATAATTCTTAGTTCCTGAAATTTAATCCCTGAATATTGAATACCTGTATTTGGGCCTGAGGCCGTAGTTTATGCTTTATGCATGTTTGGGCCTGAGGACGTAGTTTATGCTTTATGCATGTTTGGGCCCGAGGCCATAGTTTATGCTTTATGCATGTTTGGGTCTAAGGTCGTAGTTTATGCTTTATGCATTTTGGGCCTGAGGCCGTAGTTATGTATAAATATACTTGGGCCCGAGGCCATAGCTTATGCACATATATATTGGGCCCGAGGCCGTAGTTTATTTAGATAAACAGGTGGTTCATCATTTAGAAAAATAGAGTATTCATATCTTTACTTCCTTTGTCCAGTTATCAGTTATCACTTATCATTTCAATTATCAATTATCATTTGAGTTTCAGTTTCAGTAGTTATTATTTCAGTTATCAGCTTAGTTTTAGTTTTAGCATTTATAGTTCTTTCTTTTAGTTTTTTACATACCGGTGCAATTCAAATGTACTGACGTCCCTTTTGTTTGGGGACTGCATCTCACGATACATGTAATGATTTACAGGTTGACGATTCAGAGTACTAGGATTATCGTACCAGCTATTTGGTGAGCCCCAATTCTTTCGGGGCATTATCATTACTTTAAAGTCTTTCAATATTTACAGACAATTAGTGTTTTTAGTACTTCATTAGAGGGTTCATACACTAGAGTAACAGTTAGACAGAGTCACAATATGGTGGACTTTGATGTGATTTTGGGATGGATTGATTGTCGCCCTATCACGCTATTCTAAATTATCATGCTAAGACCATGACCTTAGCAATGTCGGGGTTACCAAGGTTAGAGTGGAGAGGTATATTGGGTCATATTCCTAGTAGGGTGGTGTATTTTCTGATGGCACAACAGATGGTTGAGAAGGGGTGCTCGGCACACTAAGCCTTTGTGAGGGATGTCAATGCTGATACTCCTATCGTTAAATCAGTTACGGTAGTGAGAGATTTCCCAAATGTGTTTCCAGTGAACGTACCGAGCATGCCACTCGATAGGGGCATTGATTTTGGTTTTGACTTGGTGGCGGGCACTGACCCCATCTCTATTCTACCATATCACATGGAAGCAGTGGAGTTGAAGGAAGTAAATGAACAACTACAAGAGTTTCTTTTTAAGGGTTTCATCAGACCGAGTGTCTCGCCCTGGGGTGCTCCAGTTATATTTGTGATGAAGAAGGACGGTTCTATGAGGATGTGCATTAACTACATGCAGTTGAACAAGGTTACAATCAAGAATAAGTACCCACTACTACGTATTGATGATTTGTTTGATCAACTTCAGGGTGCTAAGATATTCTCGAAGATTGACTTGAGATCGGAGTACCATCAGTAGGAGATCCAGGCTTTAGATATTTCGAAGGCGGCTTTCAGGACCCGCTATGGTCACTATACATTTTTGGTGATGTCTTTTGAGCTAACCAATTCCCAAGAGGACTTCATGCACTTGATCAACAGCGTGTTCCAGACGTATCTTGATTCCTTCGTCATCGTGTTCATTGACGACATATTGGTGTACTCTCGCAACTGTGAGGATCATGAGCAACACTTGAGGATCGTGCTCAAGAATTTGAGGAAGAAGAATCTATATACTAAAATCTCCAAATGCGAGTTTTGTCTTGATTCAGTTCTTGGGCCACATTATATCCATTGAGGGGATTAAGGTGATTCGAGGAAGATTGAGGCAGCTCAGAGTTGGCCTAGACCGTCTTTTGCTATTGAGATCCAGAGTTTTCTAGGCTTGGCTAGGTATTATAGCCGTTTCGTAGGGGGAGGGTTCATCCATCACAGATCCTTTGACTAGATTAAATCATAAGGGTGCTCCATCAGGTGGTTTGACGAGTATGAGAAGAGCTTTCAGAAGCTCAAGATTGTCTTGAATACAACTCCAATTCTGGTTTTGCCTTCAACATTGGGTTGTTATACAATCTATTATGATGCTTAATGATTGGCATTAGGAGTATGCTAATGTAGGAGGGTAGAGTGATTGCTTATACTTAGCGTTAGTTGAAGCCCCATGAGAAGAAATACCCAGTGCAAGATTTGGAGTTGGCATCCATTGTTCACACGCTGAAGATTTGGAGGCATTATCACTACGACATGTCATGTGAGGTGTTCACGGAGCATAGGAGTCTACAACACCTATTCAAGTAAAAGGATATGAACTTGAGGCAACAGAGGTGGTTAGAGCTACCAAAGGACTATGATATCATCATTCTTTATTATCCAGAGAGTCCAATGTGGTGGCCAATGCTTTTAGTAGGAAGGAGAGCATGGGTAGTCTTGCTTTTATTCTAGTTAGGGAGAGACCGTTAGCTTTGGATGTCCAGGCTTTGGTCAACTGATTCATGAGGTTGGATGTTTTGGAGCCTAGTCGGGTTCCTTTCTCGTGATTTTACGGTATTCTTTGTTTGAGTGCATCAGGGCGCATCAATTTGATGATCCCCACTTGCTTGTCCTTAAGGACACGGTGCAACATGGTGATTCCAAGAAGGTTACTATTGGGGATGATGGGGTGTTGAGGCTGCAGGGTTGGATATGTATTTCGAATGTGGATGGGTCGCATGAACTGATTCTTGAGGAGGACTATAGTATGCAGTATTCCATTCATCTGGGTGCCGCGAAGATGTACCGAGACTTGAGGTAACACTATTGGTGGAGGAGAATGAAGAAGGATATTGTTTAGTATGTTAGTTGGTGTTTGAACTGACAACAAATGAAGCACAAACATCATAGACTAGGTGGCTTGCTTCAGAGGCTTGATATTTAGAGTGGAAGTGAGAGCGTATTACTATAGATTTTATAGTTTGACTTCCACATACCTTAAGGAGATTCGATGCAGTGTGGGTCATTGTGTACAGACTAACCAAGTCTGTACACTTCATTCCAGTCATGACTACCTACTCTTTGGAGCAACTATCTCGGATTTATTCGGGAGATTGTTCACATTCATGGTGTGCCAGTGTCTATTATCTCGAATCCAGGCACGCAGTTCACATTGTATTTTTGGAGAGCTGTGCAACGTGAGTTAGGCACACAAGTCAATCTGAGTATGTCATTTCAACCCCAGACGGACGGACAGTCCGAGCGCACTATTCAGACCTTGGAGGACATGTTACGTGTTTGTGTTACTGATTTCGGGGGTTCATGAGATTAACTTCTACTGCTAGTAGAGTTCGCCTACAATAATAGCTATCATTCGAGAATCTAGATGGCTCCTTACGAGGCCTTATACATGTAGCAACCCTCTAGGATGATGCCACTTATAAAGTTAAACATTCACTGTTTTTAAAACTATTTTTGTAAACTAAACTAACAAAACGAAAAGAAAAGAAAGAAAAAATAAATAAATAAAACTATTTTCCGATGCTTCCATGAGATTTAGAAAAGAGTTCAGGTCTAGTTTAGTAAATTGTATCTATAATTTATTAGTAAAAATAGGCACAGCTACAAAGTTCAACATACGACATCTCAACTCTAAACAAATCTCATAAAAAAATGCTTTAAAGGAGCAAGAAACAACTATAAAAAGAGAGTGACATCACCTAAATGAATTAAATCAATATTTAGAATTTACCAAATACTTAGTAGAGGAATATCTTTTTCATTCACCATTCAAGACTCAAACTAAGCATAAAGTTTAACTCTCATTCAAATACAAGCTAGTTAAGTCTTCAATAAATTTTCCAAGTTCAATTCAAGTAATAAATTTTATATCTTACAAGACTTGGGCATGGGCAATACCTCCAAATAGTCAAATTATTCACCAAAATTAGTTACAAAATAGTAGCATCATGACCCAACATACATTCAAAAGTACATATCTAAGTGCGTCATATGGATCATGTACAAATCCCCAAAAAGTCTAAAATAAACATGCAAGTGTGATCTTCATCTATGATCCAAAGAGTCTACTTAAAATCCCATTGTCATACCTCATCCATAGCATCACCTACGATAGAAATAAATTATCGCGAAGCATAATACTTAGTGGCACAAAAACTCTAGCTTTGAGCTATTAAATTCTCCAAGTTTCAACTTAAACACAAATAGATAATATGCAACTAAAAACAATATAATATAGCTATGTCTTCATGTTAACAATTAGTCATGTATCAACAAGAATACAAGAAAGAATCCATACATAAATGATCGTCAAATCCTTATCAACTTCATAACGAGGATACAAAATTTGAGAGGATAAATATCAAACCAAGAAGTAGTCCAAGAAACTAACATTCATATCCCAAGGCCAAGAAAGCTTCACAAAGTTATTTCATCAACTGCATTAATTAGTTAATTTCGCCCAACATATATGTCATGCAATCACATCAAGCATGATTAATTAACAAGAAGGACTGTGGCCCTAAATCAAGTAGGGTCGAAACCCAATAATCAAGAACAACTTTGAAAGTGGCTTTCCCATTCATACTTAAATGGACAAAGGCCCATAGTAAGATGAAATGTAAATCCAAAGTCAAGATGGGGCAAGATCCGAATAATATCAAGAGGCGATGTCGAAATTAGTGATAAAATGTCACGACCCGGAATTTTCAATATCAGGGTCGTGATGACGCCTAACATTTCACTTACTAGGCAAGCCAACATTAGATGTAACTATTAACCATTTTTAATAATTCAAACCAATAAGCTAAATAAACTGAAATAAAGTAGATAAATCTGATATACAACGATAACCAAATAAAAATCCCAGAACTGGTGTCACGGATAGCCGAGAGTTTTTCGGAAACAACCTCTCTACTCCCTCGGGGTAGGGATAAGGTCTGGGTACACTCTACCCTCCCCAGACCCCACTTATGGGACTTTACTGTGTTGTTGTTGTATAATTTCATATAACAACATTGGAACTCAACACAATAACAACAATGAATACAACACACACAATCCGTTGCGGCGTGCATCCCGATCCCACCGTACACAGATAATACTCCCTTATTTCACCATATCAATATCAAAACAACATATAAAATCTGTTGTGGTGCGCAAACCGATCCCACCATATCATCAAAATCGATATCATAATCCTCCCTTATTTCACCATGTCACAATTTATCAATATCAAGTATTACGTATACAACCGTTGCGGCGCGCAAACCGATCCCACTATATCAATATCAAAATCCTCCCTTATTCCACCATATCACAACTGTTGCGGCGTGCAACCCGATCCATAAACAAATTCAATAAATATAATCAATCCAACCGATTCACAAGAATCTCTATGATTAAAGAATGTGAAAGCAAAACAATACAGTAACCCGTAACAAATCAAGGAATGCTACAATTAATACAAAATCAACAAGACAAGCCAAATATATGACAATTAAAGTGTACAAGTAAGACAATTAAGGCAAGTAGCAATTAATTCATGGTATCATGGAAGGAACGAACATTTCAATACAAGAATAATTAATGACAAGTAACAAGTTACGACATAGAAAGCAATTAAAGCATGTAATAGTTAAGACATGGAAATAATTATTTGACGGCGTATATACACTCATGACATCGAATATACACTGTTAGACATGTAATTCACATAACATATAGTACAAAGGTTCCTAATTTCCTCAAATCAAGGTTAGACCCAACACTTACCTCGCTCCGCAATCAAATCAAAGCTTAATCGGGGTCATTCCTCTAGAATCCTCCTCCAAACCAATTGAATCTAACCAAAACTTAATATCATCAAACAATGCTAGGGAAATCAATTACAATAGATAAAGCAAAGATCTTTATACTTTTCCCAAAAAGTCAACCCTAGGAACGCTTCAAAACCCGAGATTCGGCCCAAAATCCAATTACCCATTTACCCTGAGTCCGATTATGTGATTAGTTTCGAAATCCAACCTCAATTTGAGGTCTAAATCTCAATTTTACAACCCCCCAATTCTACCCACATTCCTAAATTTCTACCATGAAAGAGCTAGATTAAGGTTAGAAATCAATGTGTGTTGATGGAAATGGAAGAAAATGAGTTAAAATATATTAACCTATGAAGTAGGGATGAAATTCTTCTTCAAAATCTCCTCTAGGCCGAGCTCTAATGTGAAGATGGTGAAAAATGAGAAACATCCCGTCTTTGGGATATTTTAAATCACTGGCGTCAGGTCTTCATCGTGTTCGTGAAGGACCTGAAGCGATCACGAAGTACAACAACCCTATTGACCTTCGCATTTGCTATATTCCCTACGCGTTCGCGATGGCCGTATCCCCTGACCTTCGCGTTTGCGACCCTCCGATCACGTTTCCGTAGAACACACCATTGCTCCACCTTCCAGGCCCATACCCATCGCGTTAAAGTATATTTGGTTCCGTTCGCGAAGGGTGATCCCACTATTGCTTCGCATTCACATAGAGGAAATTCCACCACTACTCTCGCGATCGCGAAGAAGGATGCACCAGATATCTGAAAACTCAGAACCACTATTTGCCTAAGTCCAAAACCACTCGGTAGCCTATCCTAACCGAGCCTTTGGGGCTCCAAACCAAACATGAACACAAGTCTAATAACATAATACGAATTTGCTCGCGCGACCAAAACACCAATATACATCCTCGAACGGACATAAAAAGGTATATGGACTGATGAAAAGGTATAGATATCTACTCCGCATGTCAGACTCGGACTCCCACGTGGCTGCCTCGATCGGTTGAACTCTCCACTGCACTCTAACTGAAGTGACCTCAATTTCCGGACCTGCTGGGCTAGAATGGCCACCGACTCCTCCTTATAAGTCAAATCCTTCTCCAATTGGACTGATCTGAAATCTAACACATGGGACGGATCACTGTGATACCTTCGGAGCATGGACACATGGAACACCGGATGAACTGCTGATAAACTAGGTGGCAGTGCTTGTCTATAGGCCACCTCACCCACTATCTCAAGAATATCAAAAGGCCTGATATACCTAGGGATCAACTTGCCTTTATTTTCAAACCTCTTCACACCCTTCATAGGTGAAACTCGGAGCAATACCCTCTCTCCAACCATGAATGCAACATCGCAAACTTTACAATCGGCATAACTCTTTTGTCTAGACTGAGTTGTGCTAAGTCGATCCTGAATAATCTTGACCTTTTCCAAGGCATCCTGAACTAACAACTGGGCCTCTCCCGGTTCAAACCAACCAACTGGCAAACGACATCGCCTCCCATACAAATGCCTCATAGGGAGCCATTTGGATACTCGACTGATAACTGTTATTCTAGGCAAGCTTCACAAGCGGAGAGAATTGATCCCAAGAACCCCTGAAATCCATAATGCAAGCATGAAGCTTGTCCTTCAATATATGACTGGTGCGCTCGGACTGTCCATTAGTCTAGGGGTTAAATGATTTACTCAACTCAACCGGGTGCCTAAATCACGCTTTACGACCCTCCATAAGTGCGAGGTAAATTTCTTACCTCGATCAGAAATGATGGACATAGGTACACCGTGAAGACGGACGATCTCGTAGATATAGATCTCAGCTAATCGCTCTGAAGAATAGGTAACTACCACTGGAATGAAATGTGCTGACTTGGTTAACCTGTCACAATGACCCATACTACATCAAACTTCTTCTCAGTCCATGTGGTCCCAACAACAAAATCTATGGTAATATGCTCCCACTTCCACTCAGGAATCTCCACCCTCTGAAGCAAACCACCATGTCTCCGATTCTCGTACTTTACTTGCTGACAATTCAGACACTGAGTGACATATGAAACTATATCCTTCTTCATTCTCCTCCATAAATAATATTGTCACAAGTCCTGATACATCTTGGCGGCACCCGGATGAATGGAATACCGGAAACTGTGGGCCTCCTTAAGAATCACTCCTAAAGCTCATCCACATTGGGCACACAAATACGACCGTGCATCAACAAAACCCCATCATCTCTAATGGAAACTATCTTGGAACCACCGTAACGCACGATGTCCTTAAGGACAAGCAAATGGGGGTCATCATACTTGTTGCACCCTATTTTGCACTAGTCAAAATAAAATTCAACTTGTGGTTTCTCTGTTGTTGATAAAAGAGAGTCACCACATAATATTTAAAGGTATACTAGTGCACCTATTTAATTACTAAGAAATATTCATTAGTAATCTGCTAAACGGTGAGATTATGGGTAAGGGTTCTGATTCTTCTAAGAGAAAGGTATTATACACCCTTACAATCTACCTGAGATAGCTCCATAGGACTTAGAATAGGTTTGGGATAAATTATTTATACTATACGTTAGTTAGGGTTAAAGAGTACAACTTATTGTATGTCTAAGTGATAGCATGGTAAAAACGAAAAGAGCACGAGATCTTTAAGGGGGTGTGAATTTATAAAAGAGTCTAGACATGTGTTGGTGGATATAATTGAAAGAGATTTGAAATATGTATATAAGTGGTTTATATTTATAAAGCGTATGAAAAGAGGTTAAGTTATGAAAATACTTGGTTTAGGGAATGGGTTTTCATGTAACTCAAAGAGATGTTCGTAAAACAGTGAGCCTAAGATATATCTTAGTTTATGAAATTTTTAGTATTGGACTTGAGGAGTCACTTAGAAATATTTGCTGGGCAACTGTGTTTTTGAAAGAGTCGATTTTTTTAGAAAAGCTATCTTTGCGATTCAGATATGATTCTTCTTTGAAAATGAGGACTGCTATTTTTGCTAAGTTATGGGCTTCAAAATCTTGTTAAGAAAAGTAGGTGTGCGAAAAACATAAATTGATATAAACAAATATAATTAGCGAAATGGGGGATTAATTACCAACTAATTCCTTTAGTCCTATGTTCTTTAGGGCTTGCCTAAATATTATACAATATTAAAGCATAAAATAAAGTATGTGATCTAATATATGAGTGTTATATACATATGAGATAGAATAATAACAAAGATATAACAAAATGCAACAAGGCAGTAGGCTAAACTAGTGAAGTGGTAGACAATATTATGAAGGAGTTTTTGGAAAGATGACTGGACTCAGGTAATTGGGCCTCAAGAAGGCAGTCCCAACAGTAAAGAGATGTCAGCAGATGACTTCAGACATCCAATAATGCAACAATACTGGGCTTGGCCTAAGTTCCTTAGGAACTCAGCAGGCCCAAACAAATGTACATGTCCAAGAGAAAGAGAAAGTCATTAAATACATGTTTCTATATATTGAACCATGAATCAGACATATAAGTTGATGATCGAAGAAAACATGTAATAAACTATCAATACTATAATGCTATAAGAAAACTTATACTAATGTGGTGGTTATACATGGCAAATAATTTACATTGAAAACCTTTCGTTGTCATTAAACACTAAACCTCCTAGAGAACAAAAAGTGTCAATAAATTAAGGGCTAAGGAGAGAGTCATACTCAAGGTCGATGCCCCCTTCGAATTCCCCCGACACTTCAAAGTTCCTAAGGGACTCAAGGCCTAGGACAATGCTTGTGCCGGGAGGGGGGGGGGAGGACCCAACCTAGAGTCAAACTCCACTCCCAAATACCCCTAAGCACTTAGCACTTATTTTTCTTTATGTGTTAAGTGTCAATGAGGCCATTTCAATGTAAATTAAATGCTATAATATCCCCTACCACAAAATGTATACTTTTCTCTTAACAGAATAACATAAAGACACACAAAACATCCTTATGACTACATCTATAATACCAAATGTATAACAGACATATCAAGTAAGTCTAAAGGTCAGACTCCAGACGCATGTGGGAGAGGGTCAGAAAATACTATAATATACTGCCAAAGGTCTGAACACTGGGGAAAACACATTCAAAGGGAAGGTAAAGAGTACAGGTTTCAGATATGCAGCAACACAAGAAACACGAATACTTCTGCCCCGACAGACTAATTAGAAGTTGATTAGCTTAAGTGTAATGACCCGGCCGGTTATTTTAAGAGTAATAGCCCCAATACCCTATTTACTATTTCCAACGTACCTTTTTCTTCTTAGGTGACTTGCCGGGAGGTTTTGTTTTTGGTATCGGAGTATTTTGGGACACTTAGTCCCTAAATGGAGGTTTAAGCCTTAGGATTTAACCATAGTCGGAATTGTATGAAGACAACTCCGGAATAGAATTCCATCGGTTGCGTTTGCTCCGTTAGGTGATTTTGGATTCAGGGGTGTGTCCAGATTGTATTTTGGAGGTCCGTAGCTCATTTAGGCTTGAAATGGCAAAAGTCAAATTTTTAGAGTTTTGGGCCGGTAGTGGAATATTTGATATCAGGGTCGGATTCCGATTCTAGAAGTTGGAGTAGGCCCGTAATATTGAATATGACTTGTGTGCAAAATTTGGGGTCAATCGGATGTGGTTTGGTTGGTTTCGACATCAGTTATCGAATTTGGAAGTTTTAAGTTCTTTAAGTTTGAATCGGAGGATGATTTGTGATTTTTAGCGTTAGTTAGTGTGATTTTAGGGCTCAACTAAGTTCGTATGGTATTTTAGGATTAGTTGGTATGTTTGGTTGAGGTCCCGGGGGACTCGGGTGAGTTTTGAGTGCTTAACGGATCAAAACGTTGGATTTGTGTTGCTGCTGAAGTCTTTAGGCATCTGGTATTTTGGCACCTGCGGTGGAGAAACCACAGTTGCGGGATCGCACGTGCGGAGAGGCAAGAGCAGAAGCGTAAAAGTGGAGGAGTTCCAGGGGTTGTAGGTGCGAGATGAATTCCGCATCTGCGATGCCCGCAGATGCGTTATGGTCATCGCAGGTGCGCAAGGTCCACAGAAGCAGAAGGGATTTCCGCAGGCGCGCACGCATAGGTGTGGCCCTTTCATCGCAGGTGCGGAGGCAGAGGGGGTAAGTGATTTGAGCAGATGTGCACATTTTCCGCACAAGCGCACCCGCAGGTGCGAGCCCAGGTTCCGCAGGTGCGAAAATACCTGGGCAGTGGTTAAAATCGAAGGGCTTCGCAATTTGTGTCATTTTGTACTTTGCAAACTTGGTTTAGGGCGATTGTTAAGAGCATTTTCGAGATATTTCTTGAGGTAAGTCTCTTGTGCTTATTTTGATCAATAAGCTTGCTTCCATATTTATTTTTTCACCTAGTTAGTGTGTATTTAAGGTAGAATTTGGGAGTTTGAGACTAGGGATTTTGAAAGTTTGAATTGTGGATTGGAAGAACCATTTGGTGTCGGAATTTAGTAAATTTGATATGGTTAGACTCGTGAGTGAATGGGCTTTCGGATTTTGTGACTTTTACCCGATTCCGAGATGTGGGCCCGAGTCGACTTTTTAGGACGAATTTTGGAATATTTGTTAAAATATTGATTTAATTAATTAGATGAGTCGATTATGGCTGTATTTAATTAATTTCGGATTTTGCTTTTGGCTACATTTGGGCCATTCGGAGCTGGATATTCGTGGGAAAGGCATTCTTACCGATTGACTGAGCTTGGTTCGAAGTAAGTGGCTTGCTTAACCTTATGTGGGGGAACTCCCCGTAAGATTTGTACTGTTTTTGATATATGAGCACCGTGTACGTGAGGTGACGAGTACGTACACTGGCTAATTGTGTAAAAACCCGATTTTCTACTAAGTAATAACCTGGTTTCTTTCTTATTTGAGTTTCATCAGCATGTGTAGTATCTTGCTAGATTAGCATAGCATGCCTACTTGCCTTAACCGTTTGCTTGAACTATGTGCAACATGTTTAGTGAATTTACATGTCTTTCCTTAACTGGTACTGAGGTTAAACTGTAGAATCTTGTGCCGTAACTATTGAATTCTATTATTTTCGTTACATATTTACTTTAGGACTTCGAAACGGTATTCTGGGAGATCCTCTTGTACTGCATATTTACTTTGGGACTACGGAACGGTATTCCGAAAGATCCCCCTGTACTGCATATTTACTTTGGGACTACGGAATGGTATTCCCGGAGATCCTCCTGCACTGCATATTTACTTTGGGACTACAGAACGGTATTTCGGAAGATCCCCCCCTGTACTGCACATTTACGTTTGGGACTAAGAGATGGTATCTTCGGGAGATCCCCTGTTTTGTTTCTGTGTACTGAGCTTTTACCTTCTATGATTTCATTGTTGTTAGATTTCAGCCTTTATGTTATTGCAGTATTACACTCTATCTTGTTTTATTATATATTTACCAGTAGGGCGCTGACCTGACCTCGTCACTACTCTACCGAGGTTATGCTTGGAACTTACTGTGTACCGATTGTGTTGTACTCATGCTACTCTCTACACATGTTTTTCGTGTGCAGATTCAGGTACTCCTTATCAGCCGCACTATCAGTGAGCCGGGACAGCTTTGGAGACTTCAAGGTATATCTGCCGCGTCCGCAGACCTCAAAAGTCCCCTTCTACTCTTCCCCATGTCCATTATCTTCTGTATTTTCTTTTGATAGACAGTGATGTATAGAGACGCGGTGTCGTCACGACGTCACACAGAGGGGAAATTGGGTCGTGACATTAATTCTTGCCACTAGCACATGCATAGACTGACCAAACTACTTGGATTTCTTAGGAAACATCAATATGGATTTAAACAAACAATTGCACCAAACAACTTCTTAAGTGTTATCAGAAGTATCAGAACATGATGAAGGTTCTTAGTAAGATTGTAGGTTATAGATTAAATATGGAGTTCCTAAAGATGCTTTAACAGAATCGTTCTCATAATAGTACTAATGTTAAACAAACCACTATGTTCAATCAATATCAATAAAGAACTTCTCATAGGTTTGAAGATCAGATTTAGTTTCAGAATAGCAGAAAAGAGAGGACTAAGTACTATTTTAAAATTAACTATGCACAGATACTTTAGTGGTCATACAAAGACAGGGTGGGCTTCACCTATTATAGAATCAAATCAGCAATGCCATGAAGGGATGGAGATAGATGTAAGTTTCACAAAGTCAGCATTGTCATAAAAGAGAATAAAGACAAGACAGTACTATACCCAATAGGTTTTGACTTAACATGTAACTGAAGACTTTATATAAACATGAGGCAGTGTGTTCATCTTAACAACAATCACCAGTCAACTATAAAAAATATGATTATGACTTAGTTTTTATGAAAAAGGATGACTTAATCTTAGCAGAATATATACAACAGAGTTATTGATATTCATGAAAAAAAGAAAGTTCAACTCAACAATACTGTTTCATACAGATGCATCCAACAAGTAGATATAATCATGCGAATGTCATAGTGATAACCTAGAAGTTGCGCTCAGAATTGGTAGATACAAGCATAGAAAAGGAGGCATCTAAATACTTAGATTTTTCATGCTTCAGTTAGATGGTTGGTGATATGAACTTATGAACTTTCTGGTCTATCTCAGTTAGAATTATCAAATAATAAACTCGACCACAAGACAAACAGAATGTAGGGAAACAATATGTAGAGGTAGAGATCACAACAAAATCATTAATGAAAGACTATGAAGCTTAGGTAAATATGCCCAGTCATTCAAGGCATATTAAGGGAAATTAATCATGTGGACTATTTAGACTCATAAACGAAAGTCATTTGAGGTTACATAGCAACTTGATCAACATTGATTAAAGACTCAGAAGAATGACAAGTGATCACAACTAGACAACATGTTATTATAAACAAAAAATAACATTTCTATACTAGTTACAAGCATCATTAACGACTATAGTTCACATAAGACAACTGCCGTATTCATAATGTTCAAATAAGATGATCAAAAGATAGAAGTTAGGGATGTACTGACCTTTTTCGAAGGCAACAGACCAAATATGGATCCTTCGTAATTGCTTAAGACCCAAGATTTCAAGCTCGAAGCAGTGAAATCATTCAAAAAATAAAATAACAGAAATCAGTAAGAAATCCTAGGTTTTTGAATTCTCATAATTATTCTTAGATAGTTTTTGGTCATTTTCTCTATTAGGTTGTTCGTGTAGTTGGTGATTCTAGGTTCTGTTTGATGAAAATATTAAAGGCTCTATTTATAGTGCCATTAAGTCTCTTAGGGTTTTATAGATTCAAAATAATAGTGGAGACTGACGGAAGATTGATGATGATAGCAAGATTGAGAGAAATCAGAGGGGAAAACAGGGTCGAGCTTACCTGAGCATCGACCGTTGAAGCTTTGGACCAACAGTTAAACCCTAATGTCTAGAAGTCATTGAGTTTGACCTCTGGACATTGAATCCTCATGATGAACTCTGAGAAGTACTCCATGCATGCTCCGATTTGACAGAACACGAAAGAAATTTGGAGATTTGATGTTGTATTTTTTAGTCTAGGGTTTCAGGTTTAGGTATTTTGAATTTAGAGTGATGAGATAGGAAATAGCCGGCTGGATTCACGGATTTCAGAAGTCAAAGTGTGGTTTTAGG
This sequence comes from Nicotiana otophora, assembly GCA_000715115.1. Lineage (NCBI taxonomy): Eukaryota > Viridiplantae > Streptophyta > Magnoliopsida > Solanales > Solanaceae > Nicotiana > Nicotiana otophora. The sequence continues at coordinate 49,411 of AWOL01S0060539.1, forward strand.
CTCGACCTTTGACTCATGAGAGAAAATCAGGTGATTTGAAGGATTTCCTTTTCGAGCTTAGGGTTTCGGATTAGGGGTCTTGAATTTGTGGATGAAATTAGAAATTATCAGTAAGACTCGTGGTGTAGCAGGGACAGAAGGGGTGATTTAGAGTGGTTTCAAGTGACCTTGCACAAATTTGTGCAGGGGTTTTGGGAGATTAATGGTTAATGGAGATGAGAGAAAAGCGAGAGGAAAACTAAAGGAAAGACGGTTGGTCTTTGGAGTGGATGATTAAGGTTTTGGGGGTATAGGGGTTGGTATCTGAATTAAAGTTGGGAGATGGAACGGGAGCCGATGGATCTGTTGATCAACGACTCCGATCATTTTGATAATTAGAAATTTAGAAATGATTTAAATGGAAAATATTGGTGGCCGTTGGATTACTTTGATCGGGTGGTTGCAATTAGATCTCTGGGGGTGTTTAAATTAAAGAGAAAACAGAGAGCAATTGTGAGTCGTTGATATGAGGAACAACCCGCTTAGATTCACTGTGTTTCAGGTAAAGAAATTGAACTAAAGATAATTGTCTCTCAACTTTAGGCATGTATTGCACGAGTGGCATGAAGATTATGAGTTGCACGATTGAGTTAAGGAAGAATCTGGGAAGATTTTGGGAATACTTTTGGAGATATTAGGGTCGAATTCTGGCTTTGAATTGCTTACATACCTCGAGCGTAATAAGGATCAGTCCTCATGTAGTTATGGAGTGAAGATTTTAAGAAAGCGGTGCTTGCAGGAACTTCCCTAGTATTTTATTGTGACATTATAGCAGGACGGAGGATTGGGCACTCATGATAGCTCGAATTTTGCAGCTTGATTTGAAAAATTTGAAAATCTTGAGTCTCACTGGTCGTCTTGAGCTTGGATCCTTGGCTCGCTAATAGGTTGGTTGTCCCTCATAGCATTGTAGTTTGGTCTGCGACTTAGAAAACGTTCCATGCTGCGGTGTTTGTTCCTGCAAAACAAATAAAATACACGCATACCAATATATTGTAATGCAAAATATATTAAGGTGTAATGTAAATGATGCAGGAACGATGATGCCTGGCTGCCAGCGAGCCGTTATTTGGAATCAAGATGATGGGATACTTGATCTTGACTTGATTTGTTAGCCAGGTTGTGTACCGTTCCGCAGTTGTCGGAGCATTTGAAAGTCGCCTCCGCTTGTTGGGAGATCTTAATTTGTAGAGTGTGTCTCCGCTTGTTGGGAGGGCTTGATTTGTAGAGTGCGTCTCCGCTTGTTGGGAGAGCTTTGCATTGAAATATAAAGTAATCTCCGCTTGGGAGTGATTGACTAAAATAGTAATCATACCTGAATCTGCACGAGCAAAACGTTAAAACATTGAAAGTAATAGCAAAGGAAATAAAAGCACGCCTAAGAGAAACTCTTGACTGCGAAGCTAAGTTGCGGCCATCAATTGGCAGAACGTTGATGACGAAGTTTGCGATTGTCTATTCTGGCATCCGTTGCGACGGAGCAGCGATGCGAATTGCTTTGTTAGCGAAGTTTGCAATTTGCTATATACAAGGCTCCGATTGGCGAAGTTGGCGTTCAATTTATGCATGGCGCTCCGATTTGCTATATTCATGACTTCAATTGGTGAAGTCGGTGGCTCGTTTGTACAGGGTGATCCAATTAGTTGAGTAGGCGGTTTGCTATATACAAGGCGTTAATTAGTGAAGCCGACAGTCCATTTTTTACAGGATGCTCCGATTAGTTGAACATGTGATTTTTTATATACAGGTTTTTCCTTATCAACTGTCTGATTTTGAGGTACCTGCAAAGGATTCAAAGGTTAGCTTTTAGCTGTACCAGAAAAAATTCAAATAAAGAAGGAAGATAGATAATCTTAGGCAAGTGGCGGGTCTTTCATTTGCCCCAGTGTGGTCCTAGTGCTTCCTTACTCCCTGTTGACCCTACACTCAAAGAAAAATTCGTAGTGGGGACGGGAAAGTCGGCTTGTGTCGACCACAGCGTTGGTTTGCTCGGGCTTTGACATGATTGTGCCGTCAAGTTCAGTAGATGGAACAAATTAATGTATATATATATATTTGTTTTAGAAAACATTTTGAAAATACTTTTGTCGTTCCGGATTATGACATGTTGCGAAAGGTTCTTCACACGCGAGCGTATTCCCTTGAGAAATTCGCCTTGTTGATGTCGACCTTCCGTGATGCTTCTAATAACGCAGTTGCTTGCTTTCGCGACTACATCCTAATTCGAACTAATGCATTACAAGGCTTTCTAAAGTTTATGACCGAATCCTTTCGGGTTGCCTACGTATCCAAAAGGAATCAGTTCTGAATGTAGTTCGTGGATTATGATATGATATGATGAAGATAACCGATCCTGACTCAGGCACCCTATGTATCCAAATGGAATTAGGTCAAGCGTAGTTCGATTACAAAAGATACAAAATAATGAGATTACGAATGAAATTGGCTGAGTCTGATTCAGACATCCTATATATCCAAATGAAATCAGGCCGTAACGTAGTTCAATTACAAAAGATGACTGAATTCGATGAGGATGCCTATGTTTTCCTTTCTGAGGAAATCAAGTCAGCGTAGTTCCTGAACAACATACAAAAGTGATATTTGGTTATTCTATTACAAGAGAAAGGAGTGAGAAACTAAACCTTACATTGGTTGACTACGTATCCCTCCATGGGATGTCAAGTTGAATGTAGTTTTGTTACAGCAAAAACCTAACTCTATTTGTCTTCAAACATAGTATCTCTTGATTGCATCTGAGTGGATGGGCTCCGTGTTGATTCTTCCATCCATTTCTGCCAATATTAGATCTCCACCTGATAGTGCTCGGTGAACCATGTAAGGACATTGCCAGTTTGGTGTGAACTTTCCTTTCGTTTCTCTTGGCGGGGAAAGATTTTCTTCAAGACCAACTACTTCGGTGCAAAATGACGAGGCTTCACTCTCTTGTTAAATGCACTGGCCATCCCGTTCTTATATATCTAACCGTAACATATTGCGTCTATTGTTTTCTCGTTAATGAGCATGAGTTGCTCCTGTCTAACCGTATCCATTCTGCGTCGTCCAATTTTGCTTTTTGAATGACCCTTAAGGATGGAATTTCAACCTCTGCGGGTATCACAATTTCAGTACCGTATACTAACATGTACGTCGTTGCCCCGGTGGATGTTCTCATGGTGGTCCGATAACCCAGTAAAGCGAAATTTAGTTTCTCGTGCCATTGCCTATGATTGTCCACTATTTTTTGTTGAATTCTTTTGATATTCTTGTTGTCTGTCTCAACTGCCCTATTCATTATGTAGGCTGTAAAATTGTGGTTGATGATTCTGAACTTCTTGCAGATTTCTCTCATAAGGTCGCTGTTGAGGTTAGCGGCGTTGTCAGTGATGAGAGACTTCGGTATTCCAAATCTACAGACATTGTTGTTCTGGACAAAATCTGCCAGTACCGTTTTTGTGACGGCCTTGTAAGTAGATGCCTCGACCCATTTGGTGAAATAGTCGATAGCTACCAAGATGAAGAGATGTCCATTCAATGTGGTAGGTTCTATAGGTCCAATCACATCCATGCCCCATGCGGTGAACGACCAAGGGGAACCCATTATCTTTAACTAATTCGGCGGAACCCGGATGAAATCCCTGTTAATCTAGCACTGGTGACACTTCTGCACCTAGCATATACTATTGCTTTCTATAGCCGTCTAAAGGTCTCCATGTCTCATGATCTTCTTGGCTAATGTGAACCCATTCATATGAAGTCCTGCATATATTTCCTCCAATAATTTGGTTGCCTCGGCATCATCTACACATCCCAACAAACCTAAGTCAGGAGTACTCCTGTACAGGATTTTGCGTTGAGGAAATAGTGGTTTGCCTGCCTCCTGAGGGCTCATGTTTTACCATTAGTAGCATTCTTCAGGTACTCTCTGATAGCAAGAAATTTCTTGATGTCGTGATACCATGGTTTACCATCTGGTTCTTCATCTACATGGAAGCAATAGGCATGTTGGTCCCTGATCTCTACCTTGATAGGGTCGATGTAGTTCTTGTCTGGATGCTGAATCATAAATGATAGGGTTGCAAGGGCGTCGGAGAACTCGTTCTGAATCCCGGGGACGTGCCTGAACTCAATCTTTGTGAACCACTTGCATAGATCCTTCATGAAGTGCAGGTATGGAAGTATCTTAACATTCTTGGTAGACCATTCCCCTTGGACTTGGTGTATCAATGGATCAGAATCCCCTATGACCAAAAGTTCTTTGACGTTCATGTCGACTGCCTTTCTGATCCTAAGGATGCAGTCTTCGTATTCATCCATATCATTGGTACAAAGGAATCTTATCTTTGATGATGCTGGATAATGCTGTCCAGATTCTGAAATCAGGACTGCCCCAATTCCGACTCCTTTGAAGTTTACCGCTCCATCGAAAAACATCCTCCATCCAGGGTATGAATCTTTAATATTCTCTCAGGCAAATAGCACTTCTTCACCGTGAAATGACGTATTAAGTGTCTCATAATCCCCATCCACCGGATTCTCTGCGAGGTGGTCGGCTCACGTTTCTCCTTAGATAGCCTTCTGAGTTATGTACACAATGTCAAATTCGCTAAGGAGAATTTTCCATTTCGCTAGAATTTCGGTAGGCATCGGCTTCTGGAAGATGTAATTGAGTGGGTCGAGCTGCGATATTATATGTGTAGTGTATGCTAACATGTAATGCCTTAGATTCTAGGCAATCCAAGTTAGAGCACAACAAATGCGTTCTATCAAAGAACACTTGGCCTCGCATGGCATGAACTTCTTACTTAAGTAGTAGATGGCCTGCTCATTTTTCCCAGTTTCATCATTTAGTCCGAACACACAGCCAGAAGCGTTATCCAAGACTGACACATATAGTAACAATGGATTCCCTGGTTCGGGAGGAACCAACACTGGTGGATTTGACAGATAATCCTTGATTCCCTCGAAGGCTTTCTTGCAGTCTTCTGTCCATCTTTTGGAAGCATCCTTCTTCAGCAACTTGAAAATGGGTTCACAGATTACCGTGGACTGGGCTATGAAGCGGCTGATGTAGTTCAATCTACCCAGGAAACTCATTACATCTTTCTTGTTCTTTGGTGATGGTAATTCCTGTATGGCCTTGATTTTTGATGGGTCCAGTTCTATTCCCTTCCTCTTACAATAAAGCCCAACAACTTTCCAATAGGGACTCCGAACACACACTTTGCCGGCTTCAACTTCAAATTGTACCTTTGCAGGTGGTCAAAAAATTTCTTCTAATTGTCCAAGTGCTCTGAACTCTTTCGAGAGTTTATGATGACGTCATTCACAAACACTTCAATCTCCTTATGAATTATGTCGTGAAAAAGGGTCGTCATGGCCCTCATGGAGGTGACATCGACATTCTTGATTCCGAATGACATGACTCATCGTGAAGGTTGTCTTCTCTGCATCTTCCTCGTGCATTACTATTTGGTGATATACAGATAAATAATCCATAAACGACTGCAGTTCATGCTTCACGCAATTGTCGATGAGAATGTGGATATTTGGGAGAGGAAAATCGTCCTTTGGACTAGCTTTGTTGAGATCTCGGTAGTCCACACATATTTTGATCTTCCAGTGTTTCTTGGGTACTGGTACAAAATTTTACAACCAGCTTGGATAGTTGGTGACCCTTACTACATTCGCTTCTTTCTGCTTGGTCACTTCTTCCTTTATCCTTAGAATTAAATCAGGTTTGAATTTTTTGGGTTTCTACTTGACTGGCGGTTTGGTAGGATAAGTGGGCAGTCTATGAAAGACAATATCAGTGCTTAATCCCGGCATGTCATCATATGACCATTCGAATATATCGATGTACTGTCGGAGGAGCTCAATCAGGTTTTTCTTCTGTTCGGCTTCTAGGTGATTGCTGATTCTGGTCTCTTTTATGTCTTCTTCACTTTCGATGTTGATAACTTTCGTTTCTTCGAAGTTGGAATTTTTCTGATTCTCTAGTTGTTCGATATCTTGCGGGAAATTGTCTGGCATCATACTCTCGTCATACTCTTTGTAATTAGGGTCGTTGCGCTCGACGGTTTCGTTACATGTCATAATCATAGAACGCGGGTTTTTAGCTTTTTGATTACTGAAAATAAAATCTAAGTATAAATAAAGTGGTAAATAAGTTGCAATATTTGAAAAATGATTCTTTTTATTTCATCAAAAGAGGAACGTCTTAAGCGTTCAAAACAGACAAATGAAAAAAGGTACAGACATTTTTTGTGCCTCAATTGACCGTGCACTTTTCAAAAGAAAACTTTTACAGTTCCATACTACCAAGACTCTCGGCGAACCAAAGACGGACTGGTGGTCCAATTCCGCGGATCTTCCCCTGGTTCAACATTCCTGATAGTTGGTGTCTTGATGTCAGTCCTTTCGCAACATTCTTCAATCATATTCACGAACAACTTTCCCATCCCGTCGATGATATAAATTTCTAGTACTAAACTTTGACCCGGACTTGAAATATGCTCTGGCACAAAAACCATTTTCCCGGAGCTAACGGTAGGAGTTTTCTCTTCCGGGGGCTGATATCCTATGCCATCCCTTCCTTTCTGCCCGTTATGTTCAATTCGCTCGGTGATTCCGTCTGACCTAGCTCCCAGCCCTGTTCCTGGCTTGTATCCATATTTCATCATCTCCCTCACAGACATCTTGGATCTATACAATGACTGCATTCCTAGTTTCTATTAAAGCTTTTCCATTTTGGTAGTCTGCATAATTTCCACCACATGGAAATCAATGCCGTCTAGCCCTTCAATGAATGTAATAACATACTCTAAATAAGTGGAGTGACCCCACTCCCAATGAACCACGATCTCCTGAGATCCCCACTCAAATTTCATGTATTGGTGTAAAGTGGATGGGATAGCCCATTCCATATGTATGCAGGGCCTTCCCAGCAACAAGTTGTAGGAAGATGAGATGTCCATTACTTGAAACAATATGGGAAATTCGACCGACCCGATCTGCAAGGCCAAATAAATTTCTCCAATAACATCCTTTTGCGAACCATCAAAGGCCCTCACCCTCACGTGACTTTCCTTGACTCCCCTCAGATGAATTCCTAACTCCTTTAGGGTGGAGAGAGGACAAATGTTGATTCCTGACCCTCCATCGACCAACACTCGGGACACCACTTTGTTCACACATTTGTCGGTGATATGAATAGCCTTGTTGTGAATTGCGCCTTCGACAGGAAGTTTGTCTCTTCTGAAAGTGATCATGTTTGCTTCAACTATTTTCCCAATTGCCGCGGCCAGTGCCTCACTGGTGGTATTACTCGGTACACTTACCCCACTTACTACTTTTAATAGGGCATCCTTATGATTGTCGGAACTCATTAACAGATCCATGATTGATATCTGTGCTGGAGTTTTCTTCAGCTGCTCCTCCACAGAGTATTCTTTGGTCGACATTCTTTTCCAAAACTGAGCGACTTATGGGTCTATTATGTTCCTTATTTGAATTTTCTCTCTTCCTAAGTTCCCTCGATTGACATCTTCAGGAGCGTAGCATCTCCCAGAAATAGTCATACCATGGGCTGCGGAAGAGTCTGTCATTTTGGCCTTCCCTTTTTGCTGGTACGTCCATGGGACGGTTTTGTATTCCAGACTTTCTTTGTCTCCTGTAGCAATGGCAGGTTGTCGCCGATAGGTCTGAATAGTCACTGTGGGTCTCACTTGTACTGTAATTATTGGCGCCTTTGAGGAGGAATCTTGGTGGCTTCTGCGTTTCCTCTAGTAGCAATCATTCCCTTTAGGCCATACTCTTCATCTAATGTGATCTTGTTAACTCCCTAGTTTAGGTGATTTGGCAGCGGATTGCGATTCATATTAGGCGGTGCTAGAGTGCACCGAATATATCTGCTCTTGATCAATGTTTAAATCATATTTTTCAGCTTAACATAATCTTCAGTATCATGCCCAGGTATGTTGGAGTGATACACGCATCTTTTAGTTGCGTCAAAATACTTGGAGGTATTTTCATGAACCCTTCCTTCAACTAGGTGTATCAATCCTTACCTTCTCAATCTCTCGAACAATTGGGCCAGAGGCTCGACAATCAGGGTGTAATTTCAAGGACCCCTCTCTTCAAAGTTGGGACGAGGGCGTGGTGCATAAGCAGGTTGGTTTTGGTGACTAGTGGTTTGGACATGCGCATATAGTCATTTTGTTTTTTGGGTGTTATTGGCTCGATGAGGGTTGTATTATGGTTAAGGGTGGTAATATGGTTGGGGGATATAGACTGGAGCGTAAGTGGGTGGTGGTGAATGATTATTTGGGGAATAGGAAGTGTTTACGTGATGTGGGTTGCGTCAATAATAAGGGACGACTGCTGAGACCTCCCCTTTCTTCTTCTTTCCTCCACCGATCAACCTTGATTGGATGGCCTTGATGGCTGCTTGTTGTGCTTCCATGGATTGTACTTTACCAAATTTTATACCTTCTTCTAAGAAATCTCACATCTTGACCAGCTCGGGAAATTTTTGTCCCATCATCTTTTCAAAGTATATCCCATCTTGGGCTTTGATGAAATACTTGGTTAATTCACTGTCATCCAGCGGAGGTTGCGCCCTGGCAGCCTCTGATCTCCACCGACATGCATATTCTTGAAATGACTCAGATGGTTTTTTCTGCAAGTTCACCAGTACGAACCGATCGGGAGTTATCTCAGTGTTGAATCAAAAATGATTCATGAAGTCCTCCACTATATCTTGTCAAGTTCTCTAATTTCTCGGATCCTGTCGAGTATACTAGGTGAGTACTTCTCCCGTCAAACTTCTTATAAATAACTTCATCCTTAGCTTCTCATTCCTCCCCACTCCGACTAACTTGTCACAATATGCCCTCAAATGTGTGTGGGGATCACCCGTCCCATCAAAGATATCAAACTTTAGGGGTTTATACCTTGCTGGCATATCCATATTCAGATGAATACACAGATCTTGGTAATCCAAATTTTCATTTCCTCAGGCAACTTGGAGGCTCTTCATCTGTTTCCTCAAGATTTATAACTGCTCAGATACTGATTCTTCTTCCTTACGCCTGGCTTCTATTTACATCTCGACGTATTGGTCAATCTCATAAGGCACCCTAACCATGACAGGTGTTTTAAAGGTAGGTTCATAAATGGTATATACAGGGGGAACGTACCGCTCATGGGTAGCGGTATGTGCCATAGGTATGTGTTGGTTGATAGTAAAAGTGACCCCAACACGGGGAGGGGTGTGAGTTGCATTGGTGGTAATATGCCGGTTTTGGGTGTATGAATGTACTGAAGTACGTAGGTAGTGTGGATAGGAGGATTTGGTGGATTTGCAGGGGTTACTGGGGGTATAACTTGAGTGGTAGGCGCTGTAGTTGGAGTGTTGTTGTTTTGACGTGATGTAGAAGGAAAATGGTGAGAGAGTGAATCCAAAGAAGGGAATCGAGTGGTTAAGGAAGCGTTGTCACGGCCAGGCACGCTAGTTCCATGATATGTTGTACCTCCTCCCTTAGAGACTCCATTTCCTGGGCCATCCTGGCCAAATGTTCATCATTCCTAGTGTCATCATTTTCCTCCGATCGCCCCGGGCTATCGGCTATGACCAAAGCATGTTCAGTTGGGTTTTATGCAGCTGACATCTTTCCCGTTGACCTTAGACTGTATGGTGGTTCCGCCAGTTTCGGTCAACACAAACCAACTTTCTTTTTTCTTTTGGGGGGATAAAAATAAAGCAAAATAAAAATAAGAAGAAAGAAAAGATAAAAGAAACAAGAGTGAGTTTGTTCGTTTATACAAGCATGAAATCACACATAGTAATTAATTCGTTCATTAAGGCTAGCGCGTTTCCTAGAATTCACATGGACCTCTCATTGCCGGAGGTAGGCCTAAATCTCAGTGTTTGGCAGACATTTAGACTTTAGACTTGACACATTTAGATCCGAAATAATTTATTTTCATTGATAATTTGGACTGATACAAGTGAGAACAAAGATTACATCACTATTTCATAGCACTTTTTAGGCTTGGAAAACTTGCCCTTTTGGAAAGTAAAAGAGAAAACTAGGGATAATGGTACAAATTGGGAAAAGGGGCAAATCAACCTACTCTAATAACCATCCCCTGAGTCATTTCCCATATCCTCATCTTCTTCTGTCTCCTCTTCCGAATCCTCCTCCGGATCTTCTTCTGGATCTGTGCTAGACTCTATTTGGATGCACTCCACTACACAGTCATCGTCTATGGCAGGTGGCAACATGTGGTCAATGGATCCTGGGACCACCTGATGGTGCATTAAAGTAGTCACAACGTAATGTGGCAGGATCTCATGGTAAATTTGAAAAGAAGCCATTGCGTCCTCTAACCAGTCTTTACCCTCTCTGCTTGGCTGAGCCAACTCTTCTTTCCCGTTGATCCAGACATAATACTCAGTTGTACACCATGTATTTTGACCCATAGACATTGTGACCAGGCCGTTCCACTCTTCATAGAGCCTTCTTATCCCGAGGATGTGAATATTTCCGTTGTACGAATTCTCATATAGTGTTGTCCTTGTCCACAGAGGCACATCTTGGATCATCCCGAATTGTCTGAGAACCCACATGGGTGAGTATGGTTGAATACCTTTGAGTCCGATTAGCTCAATGAAGTATTTCTGAGGATTCCTCAAGATTTCTCTTCCATCTAACTAGGACAGTTTCCAGTTGATCCATTCTCCACTCAGGTTGGTAAGCATTTCCCTCCACTCTTCTTGCCCATGTAGGGAGACCCAATGTCTCATTCTTTCGTTATGGCTGTGGATCATGTTATTGACGCCCACAAAGTAATCGATGGTTACCTCTTGCTGGAAGAAATGTTCAGTAGCCCAAATATGGAGCAGCAAGTTACAACCTTTAAAGAAATCATACCCTCCTGAACATGCGGATCAAGACCTCGGCATCTTAGCTAACACTATCAGCACCAAAGCAGCTTGAAGATTGCCACGGAAGGTCGCCAAAACCACATGTAACAGGTTGATGTTGATCCGACCCCTTCGTTGCAGGAAGACCAATAGTCTCAATAGTGCCATTGAGAAAGTGATAGGCCTGAGACTCTCCCAGGTCACTTGGTCACATTGAAACTCCCCTGAATACCACTTGTAGCTTTCACGGTGCCCAAATCTGTCGAAAAGCTAGTCGAGGCTCACCTATCCGTCCTCAATACTTCTGAGACTCCTACTATTGGCCAGGCCTAAGGCATCTAAGAATCGGTAACCGGGCATAGTAACTGGCAATATTGGCTTCCTTCCGTTGAACGACAGCTCCGTGAAACTTGTGAATTCTTCCAATGTCGGTACTAACTCACAGTCGGCAAATTTGAACAGCACCTTAGCCAGATCCCAAAATTCTATCAACAGGCGAGTGAGCACCATGTCTGCTCGAATATTCAGCAAAGCGGTTAATGCCCCCAGATGTGTATGAACCTCATCTCCGTGTTCCCAATGAATATTATTCTACCACTATTTCAATTTATGTGGTCCTCCAATTACCATGCTAATATCAGGGATGTTTCGGTTGATTTCCATTTTTCTGAAGTGGGTAAAAGAAAGATATTTGGTAAGTGTTTGCTTCTTAATTATGCGTCAGTGCCAAAGACCGACTCACCTAAAGTTTATACAGCATGACCTATTTTACTAGAGTAGAGTGTCTCCTACTTTTGAGTTGGACTGAAGGCTGCGAGAAGTTATATCAGTTGACCTAACAAAGCCATTCTCTAATGCTATAGAGTTTTGAAAGGAAGGTTTAGAGGGGTGTAAAAGACAACCCTCGTGTGCCATTGTATGTGATAGTGTAAGGCCAAAACTCGATAGGAAGACATGTGATTACAGTGTATATAAAGCAGTAACAGACAAGGGCGTGGCAACACGAAGCATGATAATAAGCATAAATAGAAAATAAACAGGTAAGCACGTAATTGCAATTTATCTACAATTAAAGCAATGTACAAATAAATCTAGATGTCAAATTAGTCTAAGTTTGCTAAGGTCAGAACCTAAGTGTTGATCCCCAGCAGATTCGCCATATTGTTGCAACCAATTTTACACTAGTCAAAACAAGATTCAATTTGTGGTTTCTCTTTTGTTGATAAAAGAGAGCCGCCACCTAATATTTAAAGGTATACTAATGCACCTATTTAATTACTAAGTCATATTCATTAGTAGTCTACTAACTAGTAAGATTATGGGTAAGAATTCTTGTTCTTCTAAGGGGAAGGTGTTAGGCACCCCTTAAAATCTACCTAAGGTAGCTCCATAGTACTTAGACTAGTTTTGGGATCAATTATTTTACTATACCTTAATTAGTGTTAAAGTTTACGGCTTACTGTATGTATAAGTGATAGTATGATGAAAAAAGAGCGCGCGATCTTTAAAGGGTGTGAAGTTTTATAAGAGTCTAGACATGTGTTGGTGAATATGATTGAAAGAGTTTTGAAATATGTATGTAAGTGGTTTACATTTATAAAACTTGTCAAAAGAGTTTAAGTTATGAAAACACTTGGTTTAGGGAATGGGTGTTCATGTAACTCAAAGAGATATTCGTAAAACAGTTAGCCTAATATATATGGGTAAATTGGGTTTGTTGAAGACTTTAATTGAAGATTTGAGGGTATAGTTGATGTCGGAATTTGGTGAAATTAGTATGGTTGGACTCGTGGTTGGATGTGCGTTCATATTTTGTAACGTTTGTAGGGTTCCGATACGTCGGCCACACAGGCGATTTTTGGATGAAATTTTGAATTTTTATGGAAACAATTGTATTTTCATATGGAATTAATTCCTACACTTTTTATTGACTGAATCGAATTATTTGTGGCTAGATTCGAGGCGTTTGGAGGCCAATTCACAAGGCAAAAGCATAGCGGAATAAATAATTACACGGTTTGTGATAAGTAATAGTTTTAAATTTGGTCCTGAGGGTATGAAACCCCGGATCATATGTTATGTGATTGGTTTTGAGGTGACGCGCATGCTAGGTGACGGACGTGTGGGTGTACACCGTAGGAATTGTGACTTGGTCAAATTCCATGAAACTGTGTAGTTGAATTATCTTGATATCCGTACATTCTCTACGTGTTAGGAAAAATTGAGCTGAGACTCGTATTAATCATGCTTAGACATATGTTGTTATTATTGGTACCCACTCGGGTCATTTCTATGGTTGAATTATATGTTCAAATTGAAATTTCATACTCAATCATGTTTATTCATTTCAAATCATATCTCAGTCTCTGTTGCTATTTATTAAAATATCATATTATCAATTTTGGGCTGATTATCATGATTTATGAGAGCCCAAGAGACTGGAGAGGTTGATGACTGAGTGAGGCCGATGGCCTAATTATGCGGATATTTATGGATCGGGCTGCACGATGCATCATATTTTATTGATTTATGCCATAATTGGCTTGATATAGCGCTTGGGCTGAAGAAGCCCCTCCGGAGTCTGTACACATCCCAAGTGAGCGCAGGTACCTACTGAGTGCGAGTACCGAGTGATGAGTGACTATGAGGAAAGAGTGACTGTGAGGAAAGAGTGACTGTGAGGTTGGAGTGAATGGGAGGACTGAGTGACTACTACTCTGAGAGGATACATCGATTTCATTATTTACTGCATTTCAGCTGTCATATATAATTATTTTGAAAATTTTGGAAAAATATTATTTTCTGTTTCGGTCAAACTTGTTATGAAATTTCAGTGAAATCTTAAATGTTGAACTTGAGAGCATGCCTACCCTTTTATGTTGGAAAGTATTGTATTTGGACTTAGCTGAGAAGCTCGTCACTACTTTCAGCTCCTTATTTATTATTATTACTTGCTGAGTTGGTTGTACTCATACGACACCCTGCACTTCGTGTGCAGATCCAGGTGATCCCGAACACAGTGGGTGTTGATTATTTCACACAATTAATTTTCCGGAGATTCAGAGGTAGCTGCTATATTTCTCAAACCTTGCCTCTCTTTCCCTACCCTTTTGTTTATTATATTTGGTCTCGAATTATTATAGATCGAGTTTCCCAGACTTGTAATGTATAGATTCTCATGTAGTCAGTGACATCGAGTTTTGGAAGTGTGTTTATTTCTAATGTTTGTGGGATTTACTCTTAAACTTAATTATTATGTTTTTAGTATTTAAAAGGAATTGTGGGTTAGTGATGTTGTCGGCTTGCCTAGTATCGAGATAGGCGCCATCATGACGTGTAAGATTTTGGGTCGTGACATATAGCGGTTGAGCTGAAGGAGCCCCTCCGGAGTCTGTACGCATCCCCAGTGAGTGCAGGTATCAACTGAGTGTGATTGCCGATGTCACGACCCAAAACCTAACCCGTCGTAATGGCACCTATCGTGATACTAGGCAATCCGACATTTCCACAACACTTTCAAAATTTAACAGAAATGAATTAAGACATTTAAAATAACCAGAGTTTTTCATAAAAATGGGGGTAAACCCAAAATAACATAAGTGAGGAAAAGAAAATAACCCAACATCGGGGTGTCACTGAGTCATGAGCATCTAGATATCTAGTCTAATACAAACAGTGTCTAAGTATCAATACAGAAAAGAAAGAAAACATAGAAGGAGAGACAAGGTCTGCGTACGCCGGCAACTACCTCGTAGTCTCCGGTACTCGATCATGCACGAACTCAACAACCTCCGTGATCAAACACACCTGGATCTACACATGACGTGCATGGTGTATCATAAGTACAACCAACTCAGCAAGTAACAGAAATAAATAAGGAACTGAGAAGGAAGTGATGAGCTATACAATACAGTTCATTTTCAATAATTCCAGTAATGAATAGACATGCTTTCAAATTCGGCAGTTCAAATCAAATCAATTTTATACAGTTAAAGTGCGGGTAAATCCGGATATAGAATCTTTCATAAATTTCATGACAATGACATATAGCAAATAAGTGCATCAACAAATGAAAAAGTAAGTACAACATCTCAAGGCAACAGTCACTCAACTCATCAAAACAGCTCAATCACTCAACTCTCATCCCTCAGTACTCACACTCAATAGGTACCTGCGCTCACTGGGGGTGAGTAGACTACGGAGGGGCTCCTTTCAGCCCAAGTGCTATATCGCTGCGGCGTGCAGCCCGGCCCAATCATATAAGTAGACATAAGGATTGTTGCGGCATGCAGCCCGTTCCATAGTCCATAAATAGCCATAAGTCTCGTTGCGGCGTGCAACCCGATCCATATTCCTCACACAGCTCGCAGCTCGGCACTCAGGCCCTATCTCAGTCACTAACCTCTCCAGCCCTCTCGGGCTTTCAGAAATCATACAAATCAGCCAAAAGAGACAATAGCAGTATCAACAAGGAAACAAGAGGAAACAGAGATATGACACGCAAGTAAAACTATGACTAAGTACAAAACAGTAAATATCGGCTAATTCAACAAGAACCCGACCGCTGAGGGTCCCAACAGTGATACCATATGGCCTAAGCATGGTTTCTAACATGAATGACACTCAAATTTCTAGAAGACAGAGAGAACAGGTAATTAACAATAGGCTATTCGACTTTACAGTCTCACTGGACGCACCAAGTCACAATCCCCCATGGTGCACGCCCACATGCCCATAACCTAGCATGTGCGTCACCTCCAAAATAGTCACATCATACCAAAATTCAGGGTTTCATACCCTCAGGACTAGATTTAAAACTGTTACTTAACTCAACCCGCGTAAAATCCTACTCCGCAATGACTTTTCCCCACAAATCAATCTCCAAACGCCCTGAATCTAGCCACAAGCAGTACGATATAATTAATATAGGCTAAAAGAATAGATTTCATAAGAAAAACACAAAACTATAAGCCAAAATCCGAAATAGGCTCAAACCCGGACCCCGAGCCGACGTCTCGAAATTTGATAAAAGTTACAAAAACCAAAAATCCATTCACTCACGAATCTAACCATACTAAATTCATCAAAAACCGACATTATTTGGTCCTCCAAATCCCCAAAATCTACTCTCCAATTCTCAAGCCCTAAATCCCCAAATTTCATTTCACAATCACGCTAATTAGGTGGGGGAAATTAGTGGGAAATCAAGATTTATGATAAAAAATGAGTACAAGAAGCTTACCTCAATAATCCCCTCGAAAATCTTCACCAAAATCGCCTAAGTCTGAGTCTCAAATGGCGAATTAAGACTAAAATCGCGAACCCTTGCTTTTAAACCTTCTGCCTAGACTTTTCGCATCTGCGGACCCATTGTCGCATCTGCGATGCCGCACCTATGAAAAATCCATCGCAGGTGTGGATTCCACTTAAAATCCCAGCTTTCGTTCCTGCGGCTAGAAGACCGCATCTGCGCCTACCGCAGGTGCAGAAACCCATCGCACTTGCAGCTAAAACTCGCACCTGCGCCCAGCTGCCCGCTTTTGCGACCATCGCAGGTGCGGGAAAATCTTCTCACTTGCGACTTCTGCTCATCTCATCCTTGTCCACTTCTACGGTCCCATCCCCGCTTCTGCGAGCTCGCACCTGCGGTTCCCACTCCGCAGGTGCGATTACACCAGCAACAACAACACTTTAGCTACCCTTTCAAATCCAAAACCAAGTCTGAAACCTCCCGAATTCCACCTGACGCCCCCGGGACCTCAACCAAAGTTGTCAACAAGTTATATAACCCAATATGAACTTAGTCAAACCTTCGAATCACTCAAGACAACATCAAAATATCGATTGCACCCGGATTCAAGCCTAAAGAACTTTTAAACTTCCGAATTTCGCAAACGACACCGAAACCTACCAAACCACTTCCGATTGACCTCAAATTTTACACACAAGTCATATTCAATATTACGAACCTATTACAACTTTCGGAATCAGAATCCAACCCCGATATCAAAAGTCAAGCCCCCAGTCAAACTTTTCAAAAATTTGACTTTTGCCATTTCAAGTCCAAATTAGATACAGACCTCAAATTCACAGTCCAGACACGCTCCTAAGTTCATAATCACCCAACGGAGCTAACGGAATCAACGGAACTCCATTTTGGAATTGTCTTAACATAATTTTGACTATGGTCAAAATCCTGAGACTTAAGCTTCTGTTTTAGAGACTAAGTATCCCAAAACACTCCGAAACCAAAAATAAGACCTCCCCGCAAGTCACATAAGCAAAAACAGATACGGGGAAAACAGTAAATAGGGGATCGCAGCTAATACACTCAAAACGATCGACCGAGTCATTACAGCCGACTGCTAAGTGATTGAGAGGAATGAGTGACTGAGAGAAAAGAGTGGCTGTGAGGTTGGAGTGAATGGGAGGACTAAATGACCGATACTCTGAGAGGATGTATTGATTCCAATATTGCTGCATTTCAACTATCATATATCACTGTTTTGGAAAACTCTGAAAGATATTATTTCTGATTCAATCAAAGTTTGATATGAAATTGCTGTAGAGTTTTAAATGTTGAACTTGAAAGCATGTCTACCTTTTCATGTTGGAAAGTACTGTATTTGGACTTAGTCGTGAAGCTCGTCACTACTTTCAGTTCTTTATTTATTATTGTTACTTGCTGAGTTGGTTATGCTCATACTACACCCTGTACTTCGTGTCCAGATCCAGGTGATCCCGGACACAATGGGTGTTGATTCTTTCACACAGTTAATTTTCTGGAAATTTAGAGGTAGTTTCCATGTTTCGCAGACCTTGTCTCTCCTTCCCTATTCTTTCGTTTATTGTATTTGGTCTCAGATTATTATATATCGTGTTTTTCAGACCTGTAATGTATAGATGCTCATGTACTCAGTGACACCGGATTTTGGGAGTGTATTTGTATCCAGTATTTGTGGAATTTTCTCTTAAACTTAATTATTATATTTTTTCGTATTTAAAGGAAATTGTGGGTTATTGATGTTGTCGGCTTACCTAGTATTGAGATAGACATCATCCCAATGAGTGAGATTTCAGGTCGTGACAAGTTGGTATATACCATAATATTTTCTAAATACCCCAATAAAATTGGCTTTCTGGTAGTACTAGGTAGAAGAAAATGCATCTTCACTTCAAGATTTGCAGTTTTGCTCAATAAAATGAACTAGATGGTTTGGTATCTTATTGCTTCAAATTCGCTGATAATTAAAATGGCCTTCATATTCATCTAAATCACCATTTTACAATTTATCGATCCATTAGTCTTATTATTCATTTCATGTCACTAACCAGTAAGATTAATTGAAATTATATTTAATTTTTTATTTTATTTTTGGTATTTTTCAGAATTTGACCTAACAGATAATGAGTTGAAAAATCATTATTTGCAAAAGTTGGAAAACTTCTTAAAAGGTTGTGGAAAAAGTTTTGGGGATTTTCCAATAATGCCAACGCCTACTTATAAAGAGGAAGAAGTTGACACCAGTAAAAAATTAATTCGAGATGAATTGTGTTATAGACGCGCTTTGGCAGAGGAACATGAAGAGTTAGTAAAGAATTTGACAGGTGAGCAAAATTGTAGTTATGAAAAAATAATAACAGTTGTGAATGAAAACAAAGGTGAATTTTTCTTTTTATATGATTTTGGAGGAACAGGCAAGACTTTTATTTGGAGGACTTTTTCTTCTGCCATAAGATCTAAAGGAGATATTGTGTTAACTGTTGCATCTAGCGGGATTGCATCTCTTTTGTTACCAGGTGGTCGAACAGTTCATTCAAGATTTGTAATTTCACTCAATCTTACTGAAGATTCAATATGTAATATCAATCAAGGTACTCCGTTAGCAAACTTGATTGCCAAGACAAAGTTTATTATTTGGGATGAGGCACCTATGATGCATAGTTATGTTTTGAATCTCTTAATAGAACTCTAAGAGATATTCTTATATTTAAAGATGCATCCAACTTAGAACGGCCATTTGGAGGTAAAACAGTTGTTCTTGGTGGTGACTTCAGACAAATATTACATGTCATTCCAAAAGGTATTAGGCAAGATATTGTTAATGCTTCTCTCAATTCTTCTTATTTATGGTCTCATTGTCAACTTTTAAGGCTAACAAAGAATATGAGATTGCAAAGTAATGAAATAGGGTCCCAGATGCAAGAGTTGAATATTTTTTCAGATTGGATTTTTGCAATTGGTGATGGTACGATTGATAATTCAGTTGATGGCAATGAAAAAGTCGAAATACCAGATGATCTTCTGATAAAAGATTCTATTGATCCAATATCTGCAATTGTGGAAAGTACATATCCTGATTTTATCAATCGTTGCAACGATATAGGATACCTCCAACAAAGAGCCATTCTTGCTCCAACTCTTGATATGGTAGAATCAATCAACGAATATATGATTTCACTCAATCATAGTCCTGAAAACCGATACAATTTGCAGCTTTGATCAAACTTATTCAGCATTGGAACATGTACACACACCAGAAATTTTGAACACTATTAAATGTTCTAGAGTTCCAAATCATGCTCTTACTCTAAAGGTAGGTGTTCCGGTGATGTTATTAAGAAATATTGACCAATCAGCAGGATTATGTAATGCAACAAGGTTGATCATAACTAAACTTGGAAATCAAGTTATTGAAGCCAAGGTTTTATCGGGACATATGGCTGGACAGAAAGTGTTTATCCCAAGAATGACATTGACTCCATCTGATGCTAGAATTCCATTTAAGTTCCAGCGAAGATAATTTCCAATCACTATATATTTTTCCATGACAATCAATAAAAGCCAAGGACAGTCATTGTCTCACGTGGGATTATTTTTGAAGAAACGTGTGTTTACACACGGATAGCTATGTGTTGCTATTTCCAAGGTGACAACTAGAAAGGGAAGTAGAAATTCAGGTTTATGATGATGATGGACAAATAACTATTGAAGCTACAAATATAGTATTTAAAGAAGTTTTTCGAAATTTATTCTGACAATTGTTGAGGAGGTAGGCTCCTCTGTTTACTTTTAATCTATTTAATTACTAAGATTTGTTTTTTATGATAATGTCTTTTGTATACATTGTTTCATTTAGCATGTTGAAAGAGACCACGATCCGCTTGTGATGTTGGAAAGAGAACTTCTTGAGCTATAGTATGTACAAAAATAAGGTTAGCATTCTTTATAGATTTATACACATATGCTTTGGAATTAAGTTTTGAATTACAGGTATTAATGTTTTTACAGCTTTGTGCGTCCTGACTAAAAAATTCATATCTCTCCGCAGACACGTCAAAACCACGTTCTGCTTATGCCGTTAGAAAGAACACTGCTGGAGCTACACTATCTACAAAAATCAGGTCCAAATTCTTTGCATATTTATACAGAAATTCTTTTCAACGCAGTTATAAATTTCTGCAATTCTGATTTTTACAGCTTTGCACGCTCTGACTAAAAAAAGATTATCTCTCCAATGGCATGTCGAAATTGCGATCCGCTTGCGCCGTTGGAAAGAGAACTTCTGGAACTACAATATATTAAAAAATTAGACCAAGATTCTTTATTGATTTATACAGATATACTTTTAAATTCAGTTACAAATTCTTATATTCTCTTTTTGTCACAGTTAGACTTGGAAAGAATATTGTATGTATTCACGTTGAAGTCACTTTCTGCTTGTGCCGTTGGAAAGAGAACTTCTGGAACTACAATACATACAAAAATATGGTGTAGATTCTTTCTAAATTTCTACAAATATTCTTTTAAACTCAATGCTGAATTTTTATCATCTATGGCTCTATTTCTTTTCCTCTTATGAGTAGTTAAGACAAATATGTAGTTGATCCCTCCATGAACTGTTGAAATTACTGTTGATGATTCAGCAATTCCATAAATAAATACATCTTCTTTTGAATTTACTACTTTTTGTTGCTAGGATTGATGAACCAAATGGGAAAAGAGTTACTGAGGTGATTCCAGAAACATTTGTAGGATCCAAATACAGAAAGTGTGTTTTTGAGGTATATGTACTACTTTTCTTGCAAAGTTTGATAAGCCAATTGGGAAAAGAGTTGTTGCGATGATTCCTGAAACATTTAATAGGTATGTTTTACTTTTGGGGAAAAAATGTAATCTGTTTTTTATTCTTTGAAATTGTTATAGAGTTATATATCATGAACTGGTGCAAATACATTTTGCTATAACTTGGCGTAACAGTAATTCTTACATCGCAAGAGACTCATGTTGATGAGAAAATACTGGATGTCATCTAGAAAAGAGGTTTTAATGTGGTATTTCATCAGCTGAATAATGTGAATTTTGCATTAATTAAAATATTGTCCAACTAGAGAAAAGAAAAATATGTATACTGCGATATCAGGTACGATATTTTCTGATACTTCGTGTTCTGATTGTTCTTTTTGTAACTTTGGCAGTAAAGGTATGATTAATACCATGGTTCCATTGATGAAGCCTTCTCTATTTGGTAATCCTACTATAATTTGATCTTATAGCTGGGAACAATTAATGGCATTCGGAATGTAAGAACGTCACTGTTCCATTTAATTCTTACTAGGGAGAAGGGTCAACATTGCCCCTAAACTATTAAAAATAAAGCAATTATTCCCTCCATTTGCTATGGGCACAAAAATACCCTCACTGTTAGTCAAGTGGAGCACATATACTCCTCTCCACTAACAGACTCCACATTAGCTATAGATTCACTTTCAAAAGTATTTTCTTTGCTGATTTGGAGCTCTCGCTTGGAAAACAATACCCTCCATATAATTTCTTAATTCTCCAATATCAAGGACATCTTGCCGACACCTCCCTCGCCACTTTTCTCACTTCTTCATCAATCATCACCACTCCTTATCTTATGTAGCAGACTTTTGTCCCCAAAAATCCAACCAGCGAGCTCCATCGGACTTCAACAGAAACTCCTCCAATAGTCCATTTTTTCCTTGTATATTTTTTTTTCTTTCAGAAATCTGTATAGAAAAACCCGAAAAAGTTTGTATAGAAAAACCCAAGTCCAGATCTGATCCCCTGCAAACGGTTTAAAACGGGAAGAGAGATGATATAGAGGCTTGAAAATTAAAAAATGAAGAAAATTGCAGAAGGATTAAACAAAATAAATATAAAAATAGAATCGAATTAAGTCTCTAACACCAATAAATCTCTCTTTTTCTATATTAATATCTCTAGGTGGTACATGTAATACGATGAAGTTGAACTCTGGAATGGCTATTTCGACAATGTTTATGGATGTTTGAAGGGTTAATGATGAATAAATAAATATGAGAACAATGAGGAGAATAATTGATTCTTTGATAGGATTTGTTGATTAAGGTATTTTTATGTGTTGATTGTTGAAAATGGAAAAAGACATGGGTAATTTAGATTTCATTAAATTTCTTTGATGAAAAACAAATAGCCAAATCTGATGTGGAACTCCAACTCAGCAAAACAAATCTTTTTAAAGTGAATTTATAGTTGATGTGGAGTCTATTAGTGGAAAAGGGTATATATGCTCCACTTGACTAACGGTAAGGGTATTTTTGTGCACAATAACAAACGGAGGGCATAATTGCTCTATTTCCAATAGTTTAGGGGCAATTTTACCTCTTTTCCGTTCTGAGTACCCACAGAATTAGGGGTAATTTTGCCACTTTTCCGTTTAGTGCTACAAATTCTGAGGACCCACAGGATTATCTTGACCGATGCCATGAGGTGTTATGGAACATGGGTATAGTTGAGACCAATGGAGTCGATTTTGCTGTATTTCAGATGACGGGTTCCGCGAAGAGGTAGTGGAGAGATTTTATGTTGACCAGACCGGCTGGGTTGCCTACACTCACGAGGGAACAGTTCTTACGGCTATTTCTAGAGAAGTTACTCCCTATCACATTGAGAGAGGATTACCACAGGCACTTTGAGCGTCTCCAGCAAGGCAGTATGACTGTTACTTAGTACGAGACCCATTTTGTGGATCTAGCCCGTCATACTCTCCGTTTACTTCCTACTGAGGGAGAGAGAGTGAGGATGTTTATTAAGGGACTTACTCACCTTATCAGGCTTCAGATGGCCAAGGAGACCGGAAGTGAGATTTTCTTTCAGGCGACTGCTAATATTACGAGCAGGATCGAGATAGTTCTTGCACAAAAGAGAGGGCAGGGGTCTGATAAGAGGCATCATCAATTTGGTGGGTTCAGTGGTGCCTCGTTTGGAGACAGGGGTAATTTTGATAGGGGTCATCCTCCTAGATCGTTTCATTCAGCACTTCAGGCATCTCACAGTGCTTCAGGGAGTCACGGTCCTATTATGCCTTACTCTGGGCAGCCAGCATTTAGTTTACATTCAGCTCCTATCAGTGCACCACCACTCCAGAGTCACTATAACGATTATCCATCCCGTTCGGGTCAGCTTCAGCAGCCACGGCAACAGGATGGGTGTTATGAGTGTGGGAACATTGGTCACATCAGGAGGTATTGCCCTAGGTTGTTGAGTAACTGATCTCGGCAGGATTCTTGTGCCATCATACCGGCACCGATTGCTTCACCGCCTGCTCAGCCAGCTAGAGGTAGGGGTCAGGCAGCTGGAGGTGGAGGTCAGGCCATTAGAGATGGAGGTCAGGCCGTTAGAGTTAGAGGTCAGCCAGTTAGAGGCCATCCCAGGGACGCGGTTCAGAGTGGTGGGGCCCAGTCTCGATTTTATGCTTTTCCAACTAGGCTTGAGGCCGAGTCATCCGATGATGTGAGCACATGTATTGTTCCAGTTTTCCATAGAGATGTTTTAGTTCTATTTAATCCAGGATCAACTTATTCCTATGTGTCTTCCTATTTTGCTACATATCTGGTTGTACCTCATGATTCTCTGAGTGCTTTTGTGTATGTATCTACACCAGTGGGAGATTTTATCATGGTAGATCATGTCTATCATTCGTGTGTGATTACTATTGGGAGTCTTGAGACTAGTGTGGATCTTCTACTTCTTGATATGGTAGATTTTGATGTCATCTTGGGTATGGATTGATTTTCACCTTATCATGCTATATTGGATTGTCATTCCAAGACGGTGACCCTAGACATGGCGTGGTTACCTAGATTAGAGTGGAAAGAAACTCATGTTTATTCTACCAGCAGGGTTATTTCTTATATAAAGGCTCGACATATGGCCGAGAAGGGGTATCTAGCCTATTTGACTTATATTCACGATCCCAGAGAGGATGTTCCTTCTATGGACTCGGTACCAGTTGTTCGTGAATTTTCAGAAGTATTTCCTGCAGATATGTTGGGGATGCCACCCGACAGAGATATTGACTTCTGTATTGATTTAGTCCAGTAGCCGAGAGGAGCACGAGAAACATCTTCGGATTGTGCTTCAGACTTTGAAGAATAATCACTTATATACCAAATTTTCAAAATATGAGTTTTGGTTAAACTGAGTTGCCTTTCGGAGGCATGTAGTATCGGCTGAAGGCATAAAAGTGGATCCTGAGAAGATTGAGGCAGTTCAGAATTGGCCTAGACCTACTTCACTTACGGAGATACAGTGTTTTCTGGGTTTGGCGGGTTATTATCACCAGTTCATGGAAGGGTTTTCATCTATAGCAAGCCCATTGACCAGGATGACCCAGAAAGGTGTTCCATTCGGATGGTCACACGAGTATGAGTTGAGCTTTTAGAAGCTCAAGACTGCTTTGACTGCGACGCCAGTGTTGGTATTACCTAGAGGTTCAAGATCTTATATGGTGTATTGTGATGTATCTCGCATTGGGCTTGGTGCAGTATTGATGCAAAATGGCAGGGTGATTGCATATGCGTCGCGGCAGTTGAAAGTTCACGAGAAGAATTATCATGTTCATGACTTAGAATTGGCAGGCATTGTTCATGCACTGAAGATTTGGAGGTATTACAATTATAGTGTCTCGTGTGAGGTATTTACTGATCATCGTAGCCTACAGTATTTGTTCAAACAAAAAGATCTCAATTTGAGGTAGAGAAGATGGTTGGAGTTTTTGAAAGATTATGATATCACCATTTTGTATCACTCCGGAAAGGCCAATGTGGTGGCTGATGCTTTAAGTAGAAAGGTGATGAGTATGGGCAATCTTGCTTATATTCCGATTGGTGAGAGACCGTTAGTTGCAAATGTCCAGACTTTGGCTAATCAGTTCGTGAGGTTAGATGTTTCAGAACCTAGTCGCGTTCTAGCTTGCACAGTCGCTCAGTCTTCTTTATCTGAGCGTATCAGAGAGCGGCAGTATGATAATCTTGATTTACTTGTCCTTAAGGACACGGTGCGGCACAATGATGCCAAACATGCATCTGTGGTGGAAGATAGAGTTCTACGGATGCAGGATCGTATTTGTTTGCCTAATAGTGATGGGCTTCGTGAATTAATTCTTGAAGAGGCACACAGTTCCAGGTATTCTATTCATCCAGGCGCAGAAAAAATGTATCAAGATTTGCGGCAACATTATTGGTGGAGGAGAATGAAAAAGGATATAGTGGCATATGTAGCTCGGTGTCTAAATTGTCAACAAGTCAAGTACGAGCATCAGAGACCTGGTGGTTTGCTTCAAAAGTTAGAAATTCCTGAGTAGAAGTGGGAGCTTATCGCTATGAATTTTGTTGTTGGGCTCCCACGGACTCAAAGAAAATATGACACATTTTGGGTCATTGTGGACAGGTTGACCAAGTAAGCATATTTCATTCCAGTGGCAGTTACATATTCTTCAAGGCTGTTAGCTCATTTCTAGAAGACTGTACGGTATGCCCTTGTCTGCCTTCACGGTATGCCCGTTTCTATTATTTCATATATAGGTACACAATTTACCTCGCACTTCTGGAAGACTGTACAACGTGAGTTAGGCACGCGGGTTGAGTTGAGTAGAGCATTTCGTCCTCAAATAGACGGACATTCAAAGCGCACCATTTAGATATTGGAAGATATGCTACGCGCTTGTGTTATAGACTTTGGAGGTTCTTGGGATCAGTTCCTGCCACTTGCATAGTTTGCCTATAATAATAGCTACCAGTCGAGCATTCAGATGCATCTATATGAAGCATTATACGGGAGACGGTGTCGTTCTCCAGTTGGCTGGTTTGAATCGGGAGAAGCTCGGTTGTTGGGTACTGACTTGGTACAGGATGCCTTGGATAAGGTCAAGATTATTCAGGATCGACTTCGTACAACTCAGTCTAGGCAAAAGGGTTATCTCGACCGAAAAGTTTGTGATATTGCATTCATGGTTGGAGAAAGAGTATTGCTCCGGGTTTCACCTATGAAAGGTATAATGAGATTCGGGAAGAAGGGCAAGTTGAGCCCTAGGTATATCGGACCCTTTGAAATTCTTGAAAGGGTGGGCAGGTTAAACCCTAGGATTCAGGAAGAAGGGCAAGTTGATGGCTCTGTATGAAGCATTATTGGGGAGATGGTGTCGTTCGCCAGTTGGCTGGTTTGAACCGGGAGAGGATCGGTTGTTCGGTACTGATTTGGTACAGGATGCCTTGGATAAGATCAAGATTATTTAAGATCGACTTCGCACAGCTCAGTCTAGGCTAAAGCGTTGTGCCGATCGTAAAGTTTGTGACGTTGCATTCATGGCAGGAGAAAGAGTATTGCTCCGGATTTCACCTATGAAAGGTGTAATGAGATTCGGAAAGAAGGGCAAGTTGAGCCCTAGGTATATCGAACCTTTTGAAATTCTTGAAAGGGTAGGTACAGTAGCCTACAAGCTTGCACTACCACCTAGTTTATCAGCAGTTCATCTGGTGTTCCATGTGTCTATGCTCCGGAAATATCATGGTGATCCGTCCCATGTGTTAGATTTCAGCTCAGTCCAATTGGACAAGGATTTGACTTATGGGGAGGAGCTGGTAGCTATTCTAGCCTGACAGGTTCGAAAGTTGATGACTAAGAGTTATCCTTCAGTTCGGTGCAATGAAGAGGTCAGCCGATTGAGGAAGCTACCTGAGAGTCCGAGTCGAACATGCGGAGTAAATATCCACATCTTTTCACTAGCTCATGTACTTTTCTAATTCCGTTCGAGGATGAATGTTTGTTTTAGAGGTGGAGAATATGATGACCCAAAATGTCATCTTTAATTTAAACATTCATTTCTGTCTCATAAGACCTCGAAAATCACTATTTATCATCTGTCAACTTGCGGGCACAGTCCGTAAATTTTTTCGAAAAGTTATTATGTGAAAAATTGATTAAAATGTAAAATGGAGCTTCAAAACTCACTTGAGTTGACTTCGATCAATGTTTTGAGAACACAGATCCGGATAAGTATTTTGACGGTTTCTGTAGGTCCGTATCGTGATTTGGGACTTGGGCGTTTGCCTAGAATCGAATTTAGAGGTCCCTACCTCGAATTATCGCCATTTAACGGAAACTAGAAATCTAAAGGTAAAAGATTTCTAAACTTTGACCGTAAATTTGACTTTATCGATATCGGACTCGGATTGAGATTCCGAAAGTTGGAATAGCTCTGTTATATCATTTATGACTCGTGCGCCAAATTTGAAATCATTCCGGATTTATTTAATACGTTTCGGCAAAACTCATAAGTCCGAATCGAGGAGTGAATTATAATTTCGACGTTATTTAACATGATTTGAGACCCCGAGTAAATTTGTATGATGTTTTAGGACTTGTTGGTATATTTGGTTGAGGTCCCGAGGGCCTCGAGTAGATTTCGGATGGTTGACGTAACTTAATTGAAATATTCTAGAATGTTTCGGCGTCGTTTTTTTAAGAATAAGTAGTATCACATTAATAAAATGAGCTCCAAATTCAGTTTTGATTGAAGCGTTAGATCCCTATTGAAATTTCAGAGCCATAGCAAAAAGTATCGTCGCATTCGGACATCGTATGAGAGAGTTATGCCCATTTCCGTGTCGGAAAATATTTTCCGTCGTCGTCAGCATCCAGGGAAGCGTGTGGCGCTATCTCTAGCGCTGGGACTACTGGAGGTACTGGAAACAACTTCACAGGAAGCGCCCCACACCATCTGTGGCACCACGGATATGAACACCCCATAAAACGGGGAGTTTTGTCATTTTTGAGTTTGGGGAGCTCGGTTTAGGCGATGTTTGGACGATTTTTACGGAAAAATACTAGGGTAAGTGTTCCTTATCCTATATTGATTATATTTCATGATTCCATACTCATTTACATCATGAATCCGTGAATTCATGGAAGAAAAATAAGATTCTTATAAAATCTTCCAAAAATATAAAATGAACATTTGAAGGTCAATCCGATGTCGAATTCGATAATTTTTGTATAGTTGAACTCGTATCGGAACGGGTGTTCAGATTTCGTGAGTTTTTTCGGGATTCGATACATGGGTCCCACTGTCGATTTTTAAAATACATTTCGGATTTTAATCTGGAAAATAAGTAAATTCATATGGAATTGATCCCTACGATTCGTGTTGCATATATTGAATTATTTGTGATTAGATTTGAAGCTTTCGGACACGAATTCGCTAAGCAAAGGTTTATTGGAATCTTGAAATTGGTTATGAAACGAAGTAAGTATCGTGATTAACCTAGACTTGAGGAAATAGGACCCTTGAATTAATTGTTATGTGAAACTCAGGAGAACGACGTATATGCGAGGTGACAAGTGCTTATATGTCGTCAAATTGATTATTTGCAAAATTATCTGAAAATCATAAATTATTTTAAATCATGAATTAATTATTACATTAATTATTTCTATCAAATTCCTTGTTCAATATTATGTCTTGAATCCATGCTATAATTGCTACATGCTTATTTGAATTATGTGTCTTAATTTCTACTTGACATTTAGCATATTAAATATTAAATTGCATATTTTTTCGCCGATTTCCACAACTAGTTGCTACTTGTCATTACTTGTTTCCTAAATAAATCATAATAATTGTATGCCTTGTTGCCTAATAATTTCTTATTAAATGTGATATTTATTGGAGTATTTTTATTATATTTAAGAGTTGTTAAATTATATTGCTGGAACGAGTTGCATACCTCAACGGAAATGAAAATGAATATATTGGGGGATCGGGTTACATGCCGCAACGGATTTATTTTAAGTTTATATTGTTGGAGTGGGTTGCACGCCGCAACAAAATTTAATTGAAAGGTTATATTATTGGATCGGGTTGCACGCCGCAACGGATTTTATTTTAAGTTTATATTGTTGGAGTGGGTTGCACGCCGCAACAAAATTTAATTGAAAGGTTATATTATTGGATCGGGTTGCACGCCGCAACGGATTTTATTTTAAGTTTATATTGTTGGAGCGGGTTGCATGCCGCGACGGAATTTAATTGAAAGGTTATATTGTTGGATTGGGTTCCACGCCGCACCGAATTTTATTCTAAGTTTATATTGTTGGAGCGGGGTTGCACGCCGCAATGGAAATAAATTGAGAGATTATGACTGCTGAATTGACTTCAATTATTGATATTATTTACCAGTCTTACTTCTATTCCTGTTATTAGTGCATACAGGTTAATGTAAGCGACCTGCCTTAGCCTCGTCACTACTTTATCGAGGTTAAGCTCGGCACTTACTGGGTACATGGGGTCGGTTCTACTCATACTATACTCTGCACTTCTTGTCCAGATAGCGGAGTTGGTCCCAGTGGTGTACAGTAGATTTGCTCGGATTCAGCTATTTGCAGGAGACTTGAGGTATAACTGCATGGCGTTTGCAGTTTTGAAGTCCCCTTCCACTTTATTGTAGCTGTGTATTTCTTTCAGACAGCTTTAATTTTATTCAGACCCTTATTTGTATTATTCTAGAAGCTCGTGCACTTGTGACTCCAGTTCTGGGATGGTATTTAGACATCGCTATTATTATGGATTATTCACTTTATTTCAGACTTTGTTTCCGCATTTGTTTTTCAGACTTTGTTTCCTCATTTGTTTCTTTGTTATTAATTAATTTAAAATTATTTTAAAATGGCTAATATTATTCTAATGTTGGCTTGCCTAGCAAGTGAAATGTTAGGTGCCATCAAGGTCCCGAAGGTGGGAATTTCGGGTCGTGACAAGTAATAGCTAAATACATGACAAGTAATAGCTAAATAATGACGACACAAAGGAGTACTCTACGAAAAAAGCAGAGCTCACCAATAGCGCTGGAAGTGAGGAAATTCCTAACCAGTAGCATGCTCGCCTGCAAAACCGGTTCCTACTTTGTACCTCAGACCAACGTAGGTTCCCAAAAGAGAATGTCAGTACCATCCATTGTACTCAGTGGGTCTCAATGATAGGGGATGAAACTTTAATAAAATATACATTACGAGCAAAGATTCTAAATGCGTGGAAAACATAAAGCTTCTAAGAACAATTCTAAAATAATTGCCTAATAGCAGTTTAAGAATATTCTAAGAGAAATTATTTTCTTTTTCTTTCTTATAAAAAAAATACTTCACTTTATACTTCGGGAGTTCCAACTATCCTGACTTATAGGCCCAATCCACAAGGTGCCACTCGCTTCATGATTATCAGCGCTCATGTATCATACCTTAGCATGACTAAGTAAATTCTCAGCAACGAGACCCTCGGCTCGTGTGCTCCCTACTTTGGCACAAGTAGTTTCAGGAAGTCAACGCCCTGGTCAGGACCCTCGGCCTAGACGATGACCCCTTCTCAGAATAGAGGATACTCCCAAAAATCTTTTCTTTCTAAAACTTCTTCTTGTGACTTTTCAAGTCTAAATCTTTTATACATACTCATACTAGTATCCTTAAATGCAAAGCATGGCATGAGAATGAAATAAACATTCAAAAGTATTTCTAAAGATTCTTGCTTCTTCATGAATTTTGTTTTTTCAAAATGAAAATGGCATATAAGAATTACACAAATATATGAAAACTTAAGCACATATATCAGAATAAATCATCTAAACTTTAACTAGAATAATTCTAAGCTAAAAGGTACTCACTCACTCCAATTAAGTACATATTAACTCTTTTAAGCAATTCATCAAATACTTTGTATGCGTGCTTTTGTGAGTTAAACCACTTTAGTAAAGGGTTATATCAACTCACCTCAAAACTCCTCGAGCCAACATGTAGGCCCCAGTCCAATTTATACCCGTCAAATAATTGATTCTACAACAACCAGTGCATTTTAATTAATTTTAAAGTTTCACACCTAAACATGGAATTTACTGTTGATACAGAGAAAGAATGGAATTAACTATCCAATTCTTATATTGTAGGATAATTGAGAATAGGAAATTTTATATACTAGTGATTTGTAAAGAAACCCAAAACTTTCTATGGCATGCGTGAGTAAGCAGCCTCTGTTTCGTGGCTCTCTATTTCGTGAGCGAACAGAACTTGCGTATAAGGCTTTTGCCTTCTGCCTTCTGCCTTCCGCCTTTTGCGTGAATGGCAGAAACCCATTGTTTAAGGCTTTAATTTAAGCCTTTTGCCTTCCCATTTTATGGGCTTTAGGCTAGCAATTCAAACTTTTGGCCATATGATCTGCTATTTGCTTCTTCATGCCTTTCTACCAATACAACTCTTTCAAGTTCAGATATATTTTAGTAGCACCTGGGTGAATAGAGGACCTCGAACTGTGAGCTTCTTCCATTATGGCCTTCCTAAGCCCATCTACATCAGGCACACATAACCGATCATTCAATTTCAAAACTCCATCACTTCCTAGAGTGAAAGCAGTGATTTCTTTGTTTCTGACTCCTTTTAACTTCACTAAGTACGGATCTTCGTCTTACTTAGCCTAAACATGCGCAAAAAGAGAGGATTGCGCTAAGTCATAAGCAGTTATACCTCCTTCTTCGGTCTCATCCAATCTAATTCTATCATTTGCCAGTTTTTGAATTTCTCGACAAATATAGATATAAACACTCCCCAAAATCCGGTGTCACTGAGTACATGAGCATCTAATATGAATACAAAGTGTGATTGATAAAAACACCGTCTGACAGTATAGAACAGTATAATAACTAAGAGAAAGAGAGAGTCAAGGTCAGCGGACGCCAGGAACCTACCTTGATAGTCTCCAACGGATAGCACTCTGAGATCTAACAGTCACCGTGTACGAAAGCACATGGATCTGCACATGAGGTGCAGAGTGTAGTATGAGTACAACCAACTCAATAAGTAACAAGACTAACCTCTGGGCTGAAAGTAGTTTCGAGCTTCGCTGGTACAGTCCAGTACATAAATAATGGTACAGAAATGTAGGCATACTTTCAAGTTCAACAGTTAAACTCAGTACTAGCAAAATAGATGAATTCTGCATGATATGAGGAATGCCATATCTTAGTGGAAGACCTCATGTACTACTGGTCACTGATCATTTGGTCACTCGGTATTGTTTATGGCCACTCAAGCCCAGGGATATTCCATCTCGTATATATATACGCATCGACTAATAGTCAGTCACTCAGTACCGTATAAGGCCAATCCAGCCCTGCGTAATTTATCCCCAAATATAAATTATACTGACAAGATCCATGTCCAGGGAAAATTCATCACAATATAAATAAGTAAGGCAAGCACATGCCTTGGGAAGTCGATCCCGAATATATAATCATCTATGCTCACTGTGGGTGTGTACAGACTTCGGAAGGGCTCTTTCAGCCCAAGCGTAATATAAAGCCGATATGGCCTACTGCAGGCGGGCAATCCCGATCCGCATAATAAATAAGCCTATAAGGCATGCTGCAGGCGGGCAGCCCCGATCAAGAACAATAAAGCCTATAAGGCCTGCTGCAGGCGGGCAGCCCCGATCAAGAACAATAAAGCCTATAAGGCCTGTTGCGGCGTGCAACCCGATCCCATAATAATAATAATAATAATAATAATAATAATAATAATAATAATAATAATAATAATAATAATAATAATAATAATAATAATAATAATAATAATAATAATAATAATAATAATAATAATAATAATAATAATAATAATAATAATAATAATAATAATAATAATAATAATAATAATAATAATAATAATAATAATAATAATAATAATAATAATAATAATAATAATAATAATAATAATAATAATAATAATAATAATAATAATAATAATAATAATAATAATAATAATAATAATAATAATAATAATAATAATAATAATAATAATAATAATAATAATAATAATAATAATAATAATAATAATAATAATAATAATAATAATAATAATAATAATAATAATAATAATAATAATAATAATAATAATAATAATAATAATAATAATAATAATAATAATAATAATAATAATAATAATAATAATAATAATAATAATAATAATAATAATAATAATAATAATAATAATAATAATAATAATAATAATAATAATAATAATAATAATAATAATAATAATAATAATAATAATAATAATAATAATAATAATAATAATAATAATAATAATAATAATAATAATAATAATAATAATAATAATAATAATAATAATAATAATAATAATAATAATAATAATAATAATAATAATAATAATAATAATAATAATAATAATAATAATAATAATAATAATAATAATAATAATAATAATAATAATAATAATAATAATAATAATAATAATAATAATAATAATAATAATAATAATAATAATAATAATAATAATAATAATAATAATAATAATAATAATAATAATAATAATAATAATAATAATAATAATAATAATAATAATAATAATAATAATAATAATAATAATAATAATAATAATAATAATAATAATAATAATAATAATAATAATAATAATAATAATAATAATAATAATAATAATAATAATAATAATAATAATAATAATAATAATAATAATAATAATAATAATAATAATAATAATAATAATAATAATAATAATAATAATAATAATAATAATAATAATAATAATAATAATAATAATAATAATAATAATAATAATAATAATAATAATAATAATAATAATAATAATAATAATAATAATAATAATAATAATAATAATAATAATAATAATAATAATAATAATAATAATAATAATAATAATAATAATAATAATAATAATAATAATAATATATAAAAGCCAATATGGCCTGCTGTGGCGCGCAGATCGATCCCATAAATATCCTCACAATGGATGAATATGACTGAGTGTGAAATGTACATTTTTAAAATAATACATTCAAGAGCAACATGGCCACATGGGTCCCAAAATATCGAAATGTAGCCTAAACATGATCTTTAATAAGAGCCGCAGCTCAATTTCTCTAACACGTGGAGGATACACTGATAATAACATGGTTCTTTAATTTTTCAACTTTACAGAATTTATTTAAGTCACAATTTCTATGATACACGCCCACACGCTCGTCACCTCCAACAATTGATATAACACAACATTTAGGGATTCATACCTTCCGAACCAAGGTTAAAATGGTTACTTACCTCAAATCGTGTAAAGTTTTACTCCGCAATGCCCTTGCCTTTGAAAGCCTCGTATCTAGCCACATTTAATTTGATTCAGTAAATGCAAATTATTGGAATTAATTCCATAAGAAAATACTAATTTTCCAACAAAATTCGAAATTTAACTCAAAAATTGCCCATGGGGCCCACGTCTCAGAATCCGACAAAAGTTACAAAATCCGAAAGCCCATTCAACCATAAATCTAACAATACCAATTTTACCAAATTTCGACATCAACTCAACCTCCAAATCCTCAAATCTTATTTTCAAATCCCTGGGTCCAAATCCCCGATTTATACCTCAAAATCATATAATCTCGTCGGATTATTCGATGATAATTCAATATTATGGAGTAGAAATGATAAGAAATGACTTACCTCAAGATTTCCCGTGATTTCTCTTTCAAATATCTCTCCAAGTCATGTTCTTTCGTCCAAAACTATTGAAATGAGCTAAAAGAAACTGCTCAATAAAAACACTATTTTGGTTGCTAAAAGCCCAATTCCCGTTGCTAACAGTGCCAAATCTGGTCGCTAAGGGCGCACACCAGAACTTGTTGCGCCGACAATATTTATTTTCACTAAAAAGGCTCTAACTCCATCATACGAACTCGGAATTCGACGATTCTTGTTCCTATGAGTCATAAATAATAATACGCACCTAGTCCTTCAATCGAAACTCAATTCGGATCTCATTTTCTCAATGCGATACCAATTTGGCTTGTTAAACAATTAACTCATGTTTCGCGCTAAAAACCCAATAGCGGCTTGATGAAATTAGACCAAACTTTCCAGATTATTCCTATAATTCATTATCAAACTTTCCAAACTATAAATGCGTTTCAATTATAAAACACGCTACGAACCTGCTCGCGTACTCAAAACACTGAAAAGATGTCATCTTGACCCGATATTGACCATGGTCAAACTCTAAATTCTTAACTTAACTAGTTTCTCAACCAGTGATCCAAAACACACCCGATCCCCTCGGGATTCCATTCAATCATACCAACAAGTCTTAAAACAAGATAAGAACTTAGTCAAAACTACAAATCACATCAAACAACGCTAAAACCACGAATCATACCCCAATTCAAGTCTAAGGAAACTAAGAATTTTTAACTTCTACATTCAACGCCGAAACCTATCAAATCAAGTCCGCCTGACCTAAAATTTTGCACACAAGTCATAAATAACATAACAGACCTATTCCAATTTCCAGAATCATATTCCGACCCCGATATCAAAAAGTCAACTCACCGGTCAAACTTCCAAACTTAAATTTTCTATTTTCGCCATTTCAAGGCTAATTTAGCTACGGACCTCAAAATAAATATCCGAACACACTCCTATGTCCGAAATTACCATACGGAGCTATTGGAATCATCAAAACTCTATTCGGTCATTTACACATAAGTCAACTTCCAGTCAACTATTTCAACTTAAGCTTCGATATTTTGAGACTAAGTGTCTCAATTCATTTTAAAACTTCACCGGGCCCGAACCAATTTTCCCGGAAAGTCATATAACAACTGTAAAGCATAAATTGAGAAGTAAATGGGGGAACGGGGTTGTAATACTCAAAACAACCGGGCGGGTCATTACATTTTCCCCCACTTAAACATACGTTCGTCCTCGAATGTGCTAAGGGTTGTTTCCAAGCCATCAAATCACTATTCCATCTTACCACGCACGTACCCGGCGGTGATCCAACGCTACCTTATTCCATATAGGCCTGACAATACCACGTAACTGAAGATCATTACTTCAACGTTAGCCCATAAACCTTGGAATTAAATTTCCAACATTCAAAATTTCTTTTCAAGACCCGAATCTCACATCTACACACTGTATGAGTCTGAACAAGCTGTATCAAGCCATAACCATGACCCCAGATATAATCACGTAACATACTACACAACTCATATGCTCGCAGTACCATTTCCGATCACAGTAACTACTCTAAACTCACCCGGTAATAGTATTAAACCCCGTATCAAGCCAAACCTCGTTCCAAAACCTTCATACACTATTGATATTTAAAGAAACACACGAAATCTCATAACCAATTATGAGTCAACAAGTCATGGAGCTCTCTCGCCCCAACCCGAACCATTAGCACTTTTTAAGTCGTTTTTCGATGTCATCCTCCTAAATATACCGTAATAAAATACGATAGCACACATTCTAGGCCTAATGACCTTATATTTTTAAACACAACTATCCCACAAACATGCCATACCAATATAACTCAAGATACAATTGCGCAACCCGTGTAACCAAAAATGGAAAATGTCTCAAAGAAGAGAACTGTATTGTGAGTTCAACAAGCACCACCACAACTACAATGATATAAGCTCATTATATATAGTAGAACCAAGACATAAAAATTTAATAACAGTAATCAGCTCTTTTAGAGCTCACATTAACACCACTCGCACGGATAACTTCATGTGTTATAGTATCAATATCTCGACCCGTATGGTGATTCTTGCACAGGAGAGAGGGTAGGGGTCTGATAAGAGGCCTCGTCAGTTCGGTGGGTTTAGTGGTGCCTCGTCTGAAGGTAGGGGAAGTTTTGGTAGGGGTCATCCTATTCAGCACTTCAGGCATCACACGGTGCTTCAGGGAGTCATGGTCCTATTATGCCTTACTCTGGGCAGCCAGCATTTAGTGCACATTCAGCTCCTATCAGTGCAATACCACTTCAGAGTCACTACATTGGTTATCCGGCCCGTTTGCGTTAGCTTCATATTCAACAGCCATGGCATCGGGATGTGTGTTATGAGTGTGGGAACATTAGTCACATTAGGAGGTATTGCCCTAGGTTGTCGAGTAACAGATCTCGGCAGGATTCTCATGCCATCATACCGGCATCGGTTTTTCACCACCTGCTCAGCCAGCTAGAGGTAGGGGTCAGGAAGCTACATGTGAAGGTCAGGCCATTAGATGTGGAGGTCAGGCCGTTAGAGGTGGAGGCCATTCAGTTAGAGGCCATCCCACGGACGCGGTTTAGAGTGGTGGGGCCCAGCCCAAATTTTATGCTTTTCCAACTAGGCCTCAGGCCGAGTCATCCGATGCCCTAATCACATGTATTGTTTCAGTTTGCCATAGAGATCCTTCAGTTCTATTTGATCCATGATCTACTTATTCCTATGTTTCTTCTTATTTTGCTACATATTTAGTTGTACCTCATGATTCTCTAAGTGCTTCTGTGTGTATCTACACCAGTGGGAGATTCTATCATGGTAGATCATTCTATCGTTCGTGCGTGGTTACTATTGGGTATTTTGAGACTATTGTGGATCTTCTACTTCTTGATATGGTAGATTTTGATGTCATCTTGTGTATGGATTAGTTGTCACCTTATCATGCTATATTGGATTGTCATGCCAAGACGGTGACCCTAGCCATGCTGGGGTTACCTAGATTAGAGTGGAAAGGAACTCCTGGTCATTCTACCAGCAGGGTTATTTCTTATATGAAGGCTCGGCATATTGTCGAGAAGGGGTATCTAGCCTATTTAGCTTATATTCGCGATCCCAGTGCGGATGTTCCTTTTATGGATTCAGTACCAGTTATCCGTGAATTTCTAATAATATTTCCTGCAAATTTGTCAGGGATGACACCCGACAGAGATATTGACTTCTGTATTGATTTAGCTCTAGGAACTCAACCCATTTCTATCCCACCATACCGTATGGCCTCGCCGAAGTTGAAACAATTGAAGGAGCAATTACAAGAATTGCTTGATAAGGGCTTCATTAGACCTAGTGTCTCACCCTGGGGTGCACCCGTGTTGTTCGTGAAGAAGAAAGATGGGTCGATGAGAATGTGTATAGATTATTGGCAGTTAAACAAGGTCACTATCAAGAACAAGTATCCGTTGCCAAAGATTGATAACTTATTCAATCAGCTTCAGGGTGCCAAGGTATTTTCAAAGATATGCTTGAGCTCTGGTTACCAACATTTGAAGATTAGGGAATATGATGTCCCTAAGACAACTTTTCGAACTCGGTATGGGTATTACAAATTCCTAGTGATGTCATTTGGGCTGACAAATGCCCTAGCAGCATTTATGGGTTTGATGAATCGGGTCTTCAAGCCTTATTTGGATTCTTTTGTGGTTGTGTTCACTGATGATATCTTGATTTACTCTAGCAGTCGAGAGGAGCATGGGCAGCATCTTTGGATTGTGCTTCAAACTTTGAAGAATAATCATTTATATGCTAAATTTTCAAAATGTGAATTTTGGTTAGGCTTAGTTCGCTTGTTGGGGCATGTTGTATCGATTGAAGGCATAAAGGTGGATCCTAAGAAGATTGAGGCAGTGCAGAATTGGCCTAGAACTACTTCAGCTACAGAGATCCGGAGTTTTCTGGGTTTGGCAGGATATTATCGCCGATTTGTGGAGGGATTTTCGTCTATAGCATCTCCATTGACCACATTGACCCAGAAGGGTGCCCCATTCAGATGGTCATACAAGTGTGAGTTGAGCTTTCAGAAGCTCAAGACCGCTTTGACTACAGCGCCAGTGTTGGTACTACCCACAGGTTCAGGATCTTACGGTGTATTGTGATGCATCTCGTATTAGGCTTGGTGCAATATTGATACAAGATGGCAGGGTGATTGCATATGCGTCGCGACAGTTGAAATTTCACGAGAAGAATTATCATGTTCATGACTTAGAATTGACATCCATTGTTCATGCGCTGAAGATTTAGAGGCATTACCTTTACGGTGTCTCGTGTGAGCTATTTACTGATCATCGTATCCTTCAATATCTGTTCAAACAAAAAGATCTCAATTTGAGGCAGAGAAGATGGTTGGAGTTGTTGAAAGATTATGATTTCACCATTTTGTATCACCCTGGAAAGGGTAACGTGGTGGTCGATACTTTGAGTAGAAAGGCTGTGAGTATGGGCAGCCTTGCTTATATTCCGGTTGGTGAGAGACCGTTAGCTGCATATGTTTAGACTTTGGCCAATCAGTTCGTAAGGTTAGATGTTTCAACACCCAGTCGGGTTCTAGCTTGCACGATCTCTCGGTCTTCTTTATATACGCGTATTAGAGAGAGACAATATGATGATCCTCATTTGCTTGTCCTTAAGGACACGGTGTGGAACGGTGATGCCAAACAGGTTGATGTGGGGGAAGATGGAGTTCTTTGGATGCAGGGTCGTATTTCTGTGCCTAATGTGGATGGGCTTCGTGAATTAATTCTTGAAGAGGCACACAGTTCCAGGAATTCTATTCATCCAGGTGCCGCCAAAATGTATCAAGATTTGCTGCAACATTATTGGTGAAGGAGAATGAAAAAGGATATAGTGGCATATGTAGCTCGGTGTCTAAATTGTCAACAAGTCAAGTGCGAGCATCAAAGACCTGGTAGTTTGCTTCAGAAGTTAGAAATTTCTGAGTGGAAGTGCGAGCGTATCACTATGGAGTTTATTGTTGGGCTCCCACGGACTCAGAGAAAGGTTGACGCAGTTTGTGTCATTGTGGACAAGGTTGACCAAGTTAGCACATTTCATTTACATTCGTGAGATTTTCCGCCTTCATGGTATGCCCGTGTCTATTATTTTAGATCGAGGTGCGCAGTTCACTTTGCACTTTTAGAGGGTTGTACAATGTGAGTTAGGAACACGGGTTGAGTTGAGTACAACATTTCATCCTCAGACAGACGGACAGTCAGAGCGCACTATTCAAATACTGGAAGATATGCTTCGCGCTTGTGTTATGGACTTTGAAGGTTCTTGGGATCAGTTCTTGTCACTTGCGGAGTTTGCATATAATAACAGCTACTAGGTGAGCATTCAGATGGATCCATATAAAGCATTATACGGGAGACGGTGTCGTTCGCCAGTTGGCTGGTTTGAACCGGGAGAGGCTCGGTTGTTGGGTACCGATTTGGTACAGGATGCCTTGGATAAGGTCAAGATTATTCAGGATCGACTTCGCACAGCNTGCATATAATAACAGCTACTAGGTGAGCATTCAGATGGATCCATATAAAGCATTATACGGGAGACGGTGTCGTTCGCCAGTTGGCTGGTTTGAACCGGGAGAGGCTCGGTTGTTGGGTACCGATTTGGTACAGGATGCCTTGGATAAGGTCAAGATTATTCAGGATCGACTTGGCATAGCTCAGTCTAGGCAAAAGAGTTATGACGACCGTAAAGTTCGTGACATTGCATTCATGGTTGGAGAAAGAGTATTGCTCCGGGTTTCACCTATGAAAGGTGTAATGAGATTTGGAAAGAAGGGCAAGTTGAGACCTAAGTATATTGGACCCTTTGAAATTCTTGAAAGTGTGGGTGAAGTAGCCTACAGGCTTGCACTACCACCTAATTTATCAGCAGTTCATCTAGTGTTCCATGTGTTTATGCTCCGGAAATATCATGGTGATTTGTCCCATGTATTAGATTTCAGCTCAGTCCAATTGGGCGGAGATTTGACTTATGAAGAGGAACCGGTAGCTATTCTAGCCCGGCAGGTCCGACAGTTGAGGTCTAAGAGTTATCCTTCAGTTCAGGTGCAATGGAGAGGTCAGCCGGTAAAAGCATCTACCTGGGAGTCCGATTCGGACATACGGAGTAAATATTCACACCTTTTCACCAGCTCAGGTACTTTTCTAATTCCTTTCGAGGACGAATGTTTGTTTTAGAGGTGGAGAATGTGATGACCCAAAAGGTCATCTTTCAATTTAATAACTATTTCTATATCCTAAGACCTAAAATAGCACCATTCAATTTTTCTCGACTTGCGTGTGCAATCCGTAAATTTTTCCGAAAAGTTTTTATATGAAAAATTGATTAAAATGTGAAATAGAGCTTTAAAACTTAATTGGGTTGACTTTGGTCATTATTTTGAGCAAACGGGCTCCAATCAGTATTTTGACAGTTATTGTAGGGTCGTATCGTGATTTGGGACTTGGACGTATTCCCGGAATCGAATTCGAAGGTCCCTAGATCGAGTTATCGCATGTTGTCGAAATTTAGAAGTTTAAAGGCTGAATGACTTTAAAGAGTTGACCAATGTTTGACTTTGTTGAGACCGGGTCCGTATTTTAGTTTCGGAACCCGGTACAGCTCCATTACTATATTTATGACTTGTCTGCTAAATTTGGTAAGAAACGGAGCTGGTTTGACGTGATTCGGACCTCCGATTGTTAAAATAGAAATCTAAAGTTTTCTTAAAATTTTCATTTGATTTGGTGTTTGATTCGTAGTTCTAGGCGTTATTTTGGTGTTTTAATTGCGCGAGCGAGTTCGTATTAAGTTTTTGGACTGGTGTGCATATATGGTTTGGAACCCTGAGGGCTCGGGTGTAATTCGGATCATGATCGACGCATTTCGGAACCATGAAACAGTTGAACCTGCTGCTACGGGTTTCCTTCTATGCGATCGCGTGACTGTGTCCGCGATCGTGAAGACTTAATGGTCACAGATGAAATTTGTACTATGCTATCGCATAGTGAGGTCCGTAATCGCATAGTTGAAGCAACTAAGTCACCACGAACGCGAGGGCCAAGCAGCGTTCGCGAAGAAGGAATGAGGCAGAAGCTGAAGCACAAAATTTGTGCTACGCGATCGCACAAGGTAGTCTACGATCGCGGAAGGCTGAGAAGATGTGCTTCGTGTTCGCGAGAGCACTGCCGCGCTCGCGTAGAGCAAAAACTGGGCAGCCTAAAAATGTGCTTCGGGATCACGAAGCATTGTCCGCAATCGCATAGGGTAAAAACCTAGGCAAACATAACTTATATTCTGTAAATGGGATTTCTCCCCATTTTCTACCATTTTCGATTTTGAACTCGGGTAAGACGAATTTTGGGCGATTTTTATGGGAAAACATTGGGGTAAGTATTCCTTATCCTATATTTATTATATTTCATGA
This sequence comes from Nicotiana otophora, assembly GCA_000715115.1. Classification (NCBI taxonomy): domain Eukaryota; kingdom Viridiplantae; phylum Streptophyta; class Magnoliopsida; order Solanales; family Solanaceae; genus Nicotiana; species Nicotiana otophora. Next base: position 91,772 of record AWOL01S0060539.1, read on the forward strand.
TTCCATACTCATTTACATCATGAATCCGTGAATTTATGGAAGAAAAATCAGATATTTAGAAAATCTTCAAAAAATATAAAATGAAGATTTGAAGGTCAATCCAATGTCGGAATTCGATAATTTTTATATGGTTGAACTCGTATCGGAACGAGTGTTCATATTTATTGAGTTTTTCTCGGATTCGAAATGTGGGTCCCACAGTTAATTATTAAAATGAATTTCGGATTTTAATCCGAAAAATTAGTAAATTCATATGGGATTAATTCATATAATTTTTATTGAGTATATTGAATTGTTTATGACTAGATTTAAGGATTTTGGATACGAATTCGCGAGGAAAAGGTTTATTGGAATCTTGAATTTAGTTGCAAAGCGAGGTAAGTGTTGTAGTTAACCTTGACTTGAGGAAATAGAACCCTTGAATGATTTGTTACATGAAATTCATGTGAACGACGTATAGGCGAGGTGACGAGTGTCTATACGTCGTCAAATTAATTGTTTGCATAATTATTTAAACATAAAAAATTATTTTAAGACACGAATTAATTGTTATAATAATTGTTCCTCTCATATTCCTTGTCAAATATTAATTCTTGAATTCCTGCAATAATTGTTACATGCTTATTTGATTTACGTGTCTTAATTGCTACTTGACATTTAGCATATTAAATATGAAATTGCCTATTTACTCTCTCATTTCCTTAATTAATTGTTACTTGTCATTACTTGTTCTCTAAATAATGTATAAATACTGTGTGCATTGTTGCCAAATACTTTCTTCCTGAATGTGGTGTTTATGTGATTATTTTTATTATATTTAAGAGTTGTTAAATTTTATTGTTGGAGCGGGTTGCACGTCGCAACGAAAATGAAAAAGAATATATTAGATAATCGGGTTGCACGCCGCAACGGATTATATTTTAAGTTTATATTGTTGGAGCGGGTTGCACGCCGCAACGGATTATATTTTAAGTTTATATTGTTGGAGCGGGTTGCACGCCGCAGCGGAAATTGATTGAAATAATAATTAGTTATGACTGCCGAGTTGGTTTCAACTGTTGAAATGAGTTACATGTTTTATTTCTATTATTGCGTACAGGTTAATATAAGTGACATGCCTTAGCCTCGTCACTACTTCATCGAGGTTAGGCTCGACACTTATAGAGTACATGGGGTGGGTTGTACTCATACTACACTCTGCACTTCTTGTGCAGGTTTTGGAGTTGGTCCCAGCGGCGTACCATAGATTTGCTCGGATTTCAGCTACCCAGAGGAGACTTGAGGTATAACTGCACAACGTCCGCAGTTCTGAAGTTCCCTTCTACTTTATTTTAGCTGTGTGCTTTCTTTCAAACAGTTTTTTTATTCATACCCCTGTTTGTATTATTCTAGAAACTCGTGCACTTGTGACTCCAGTTCTGGGATGGTATTTAGACATCGCTATTATTATAAATTATTCACTTTATTTTAGACTTTATTTCCGCACTTGTTTCTTTGTTATTAATAAATCTAAAATGTTTTAAATTATTCTAACGTTGGCTTGCCTAGCAAGTGAAATGTTAGGCGTCATCACGGTACCGAATGTGGTGTGATGACCCAAAATATCATCTTTAAATCTAATAATTAATTATGTGTTCTAAGACCTCAAAAAATACTATTTGTCACTCCTCGACTTGCGTGAGAAGTTATGTAAAAAATTTTAGAATGTGTTTTATGTGAAAAATGGATTAAAATGTGAACTAAAACCTTAAAACTCAACTGAGTTGACTTTGGTCAACATTTTGAGTAAACAGACCCAGATCAGTATTTTGAAAGTTTCGGCAGGTCCGTATCGTGATTTGGGACTTGGGTGTATGCCCGAAATTTAATTTGGAGGTCCCTAGCTCAAGTTATGACCATTTAACGGAAACTAGTAATTTAAAGGCTAAAGATTTTCAAGTTTGACCACGGGGCTGACTTTTTGATATTGGAGTCAGAATCCAGTTTCGAAAATTTTATAGCTCCGTTATGTCATTTATGACTTGTGTGCAAAATTTGAGGTCAATCGGACTTGATTCGATAGGTTTCGGCTTCGAATGTAGAAGTTTGAAATTTCAGAAGACTAAAGTTTCAAGTGAGTTCGCACAAGATCTAACTTCAAATGAGCATAACTCTCATGATACGAAGTTTATATGGTGTATCACCTATCTAATTCTTTGAGTCTAGTTTCTAACGCTTCAAACCGTTCGTCATTTGGACATTCCTACAAGAAGTTATGACCAAATTACCAAAAGCTAAAAAAAATGTGATTATGCGGCAAATTGTGCGACCGCAAATAAATTATGCAAGCCGCAAAACAGGTTAGCTACCCGCAAAATGGTCGCCGATCTACCCAGCGCACACCACTTCTGGGCATCAGTTTTGCAATCCATTGTGCGACCCGCATACCTATTTGGCGGTGCATTGTGCGATTGCATTCTTGTTTTCGGAGGGGTAATTTTCCTATTTTCATAACCCGACCCCATTTTGATAAATAGGTTTTGGGGCATATTGTGGGGCAATTATCTGATGATTTTACAGAGAAGTGAGAGTGTTCTAGAGAGACTACTTTGACTACGATGCCAGTGTTGGTATTACCCACAGGTTCAAGATCTTATACGGTGTATTGTGATGCATCTCGCATTGGGCTTGGTGCAGTATTGAAGCAGGATGGATAGGTGATTGCATATACATCGCAGCAGTTGAAAGTTCACGCGAAGAATTATCATGTTTAGGACTTAGAATTAGCAGCCATTGTTCATGCACTAAAGATTTGAAGGCATTACCTTTACGGTATCTCGTGTGATGTATTTACTGATCAGTGTAGTCTAGAGTATCTGTTTAAAAAACAAAGATCTCAATTTAAGGCAGAGAAGATGGTTGGAGCTATTGAAAGACTATGATATCACCATTTTGTATCACCCCGGAAAGGCCAATGTGGTGGCCGGTACTTTAAGTAGAAAGGCTGTGAGTATGTGCAACCTTGCGTATATTCCAGTTGGTGAGAGGCCGTTAGCTACAGATGTTCAGACTTTGGCCAATAAGTTTGTGAGGTTAGATGTTTCAGAATCCAGT
>AWOL01S0060539.1:101852-116463 GCA_000715115.1 Nicotiana otophora
TATATATATATATAAGGCGTTTGCAAACGTAATACTTAGAGAAACCAAGAACTATCTGATTAGTTACTTTAGTAGTCTTATTAGTTGTCTTATTAGTTATGAACATTATCATTTCAAGTTTTTTCTACTATTTAACTTTTCCGTTTTACTTAGTTTGCAAATTTCAATACTTATGGACAAGATATTTGAAGCTTTTCATGGCTCTTTCTGTTATTACAGTTTTCCTATTCATATAGATAAGACAATCCATTTGTAGCAATGGTAAATCATTTACAGCATAAGACGTTTGCACCATGATAGCTTGAAAAGTATTACAGTCTTTTTTTTACACCAATTTTTTAGCAATGGTAAGTCATTCACAATGCATGAAAAGCAAAATGGTGCTTTGAAGAATGTATCATTATATGGCAAAGCCTTGAATGGGAACGATCTCTTGGATTTTGCATCTGTTACTGCTACTGTTTTCTAGAATAATTAGTTGTTTAGTTTTAGGAGGAGTCTGCTAGAAGATTAAGAATTTTAATTATAGTAAGAGTTTAGTAATTTAGTTGTAGGAGGAGTCTACTACTTTATTTATTTGGCTATTTAAAGCCCTATGATTAATAAAACTTTAGAGACAGTTTTTCAGTCCGATTTTCAACCTTCTTGTTGCTCGCATATATTTTCTAAAATACTTAACAGTGGTATCAAAGCCTCCATTGATCTTGACGGATCTCTGAATTCGCTGAAAAATGACCAATTTCAACCCCTTTTAAACCATACGCATTTTTACCCATACCGATTTTTAATCAATTTTTTAACAATGGCAAGCAGCGGTGTAACGACCCGACCAGTCATTTTGAGCATTTACGCTCCTTTCAACTATTTGAAGTCTTGAATAACTTTCTACGAGGTATTATGACTTGTGTGAATTGTCGGTTTTGGTTTTAAGGTATTTCGGAGTTATCTTTGAAGAATGAATTTCATGTTGGAAGTTTAAGTTGAAAAGGTTGACCAGATGTTGACTTATATGTAACGACCCTGCAGAAATTTTGCTAAAGAAATTAAGGTTTGGTGGTGCCGAGGTAAATCAATTAGTACAAAGATTATAGAAATTTCTCGCGGCGAGCTTGCGAGCCGTGGCTCGGACTTTTTGGGTTGAACAATGCACCGAAGTGTAAAGGAAACTTTTATCGAAAAATGGTCATTTCTGCGACCACTATACGGTCGCAGAATCACTCTGCGGACCGCATAATGGTCGCAAAGTAGAACAGGAGGAGGGCAAGATTTGAGGAAACTCTGCGGCGCACTATGCGACCGCAGACCTATTTTGCGGTGCATTATGTGACCGCAGAATAAGTATGCGGACCGCATAATGACCGCAGAACAGGTCAGTAACACCCAGCTTTGGAGGCCAAATTATGTGGCCGGTATGCGGACCGCATACCTATTATGCGATCGCATATGCGACCGCATAACTGCGTCGGAGCTTCCATTCTTTCTAATTTTTGACTCGACCCAACTTCGATTTATAGCCCTTGAAGCTCATTTTTGAGCTAAAAATCTGATATTTTAGATAGAGGTGAGAGCATTTTAGAGAGAGAAAGTGAAGACTTAGTGATTTATCCATCAATTCTTGTTCAAGGTTTGAAGATTTCAGAGGGATCTTGCTAGGGCTTCAAAGAGGTAAGAATTTCTTTCCCTAATTCTTCAATTTCGGATTTCGAGTAAAGATGGGTGATTAATAGTATGATTCTTGGGTGTAGAGTATCATATATACATACCAATAAGGTTGTAGAAAGATTTTTAAGTTCAAATGGGTAAGGACTGTTTTGAAAATGGTAGAAATGTTCATAGACTTTAATTGAAGATTTGAGGGTCGAGTTGGTATCGGATTTTGGTGAAATTTGTATGGTTGGACTCGTAGTTGGATAAGCATTTATATTCTGTAACTTTTGTCGGGTTCCGATATGTGGGCTCCACGGATAATTTTTGAGTTAATTTCGGATTTTATTGAAAAAATTAATATCTCCTTATGAAATTAATTACAATAATGGGTATTGACTTAATCGAATTAATTGTGGCTAGATACGAGGCTTTCGGAGATCAATTCTCGTGGAAAGGGCATAGCAGAATAAAGAATTACACGGTTTGAGGTAAGTAACAGTTTTAAATCTGGTCATGAGGGTATTAAACCCTGGATTTTGGTATCATGTGATTATTTTGGAGGTGACACGCATGCTAGGTGACGAGCGTGTGGGCGTGCATCGAGGGGATTGTGACTTGGTCCGTCCCGAAAAACTGTAAAGTTGAATAATTTGTTGTTAGGTATATGCCCTCTATGTGTTGATAAACTTTGACTGTAAATCATGTTAGAAATCATGCTTAGGCTATGCGATGATACTGTTGGGACCCACAAAGGTCGTGTACATGTTGAATTGCCTGCTAAATGCTATATTTATTCAGTCTCAATTTTTACTTATACATTTTATCTCAGTCTCTGTTATTATTATTGATACATCATATCATTATTGTTTGGGCTGATTTCATGATTATTGAGAGCCCGAGAGACTGGAGAGATTTATGACTGAGGGAGGCCGAGGGCCTGATTGTGAGGATATTTTATGGATCGGGGTTGCCCGCCTGCAGCAGTCCTTATTGGCTTATTATTACACGTGAGTTAGTCATGCAGCACGTGCGTTAGCCGTGTAGATTCTTATATTATTATTGCACGTGAGTTGGCCGTGCAGCACGTGAGTTGGCCGTGCGGATCCATACATTTATATTATAGTACGTGAGTTATCCGTGCAGTACGTGAGTTGTCCGTGCTTATAGCGCTTGGGCAGTAAGAGCCCCTCATGAGTTTGTACACCCCTAGTGAGCACGGGTACCCATTGAGAGTGAGTGATGAGGCCTGGGAGCCCAGAGAGTGATGAAGGCTGGGAGCCCAGTGAGTGATGAGGGCTGGGAGCCCAGGGAGTGATGAGGGTTGGGAGCCCAGTGAGTGATGAGGGCTGGGAGCCCAGGGAGTGATGAGGGTTGGGAGCCCAGTGAGTGATTGTTGTCTTAAGAGGTTGTACTTAATTTCCATTTATTGTTGCACTTAGTTGCTATCTGTCATTGTTGTGAAATCTCTGAAAGATTGTTGATATACGGATTACATGAACAAGAACTGTATAAAATTTGATTTGACATTAAACTGCCAGATTTGATAGCATGTCTATTCTTTTGCTAGAATTATTGGAAATGAACCATAACTGTGTAGCTCGTTACTATCTTCGGTTCCTTATTTGTTATTGTTACTTGCTGAGTTGGTTGTACTCATACTACACCCTACACTTCGTGTGTAGATCCAGGTGTTTCCGAATATAGCGGGTGTTGATCCTTTCATGCGGTTGATTTTCAGGAGATTTTGAGGTAGCTGCAGTATTCCGGAGACCTTGTCTCTCCTTCTCTATTTCTTTGTTCACTGTATTTAGTCTCAGACTATTATAGACTATATTTTCCAGACTTGTATTCATATTAGATGCTCATGTACTCAGTGACACTAGGTTTTGGGAGTGTTGTATCGGAAATTGCTAGATTTTTGGTATTGTATTAAACGTTACATTTTTAAATTTATAGGAAATCGTGGGTTATTGATGTTGTCGGCTTGCCTAGTACTGAGATAGGTGCCATCACGACAGGTTAGGATATTTTGGTCATGACAAGCGGTATCGCTTTGAATACCCCACAAACTTTCACTGGTAAAAACTATCAGATTTGGTCAGTGAAGATGAAATCTTATCTTGAAGCTTATGATCTATGGAAAGTTGTAATGGAAGACAAACTTATACAACAACTTTTTGCAAATCCTACCCTTGCCCAAATCAAAGCTCATTCAGATGAGAAAACCAAAAAATACAAAGCCAAAACTATAATTCAAAATTCAGTTGTAGATTCAATCTTCTCTAAAATCATTCCATGTGAGACAGCAAAAGAATCTTGGGAAACACTCAAACAGGAGTATCAAGGAAGTGAACGAGGCAGACAAAATCAGATTTTAAATTTGAAAAGAGATTTTAAATCTCTTAGAATGCAAGATGATGAGACCATCGCTAAGTATTCTGACCGAATTTCTTTAATTGTCAATAAAATCAGGTTACTTGGCGAGGATTTCAAAGATGACAGGATAGTTGAAAAAATTCTTGTGACAATTCCCGAGAGATTTGAATCCAAAATTTCCTCTCTCGAAGAGTCTAAAGATCTCTCTACCATCTCTGTTGCAGAATTAATAAGTACTCTTCAAGCACAAGAGAAACGAAGGGCCTTCAGATAAGACAAAGTTACTGAGGGTATTTTTTATGCGAAACACCAAAAAGAAAAAGTCGATTATCCTTATTGCAAATATTGCAAAAAGAAAACACACTTAGAAAAATTTTGTTGGTGGAGACCTGATGCATTATGTGGAAATTGCAAACAAAAAGGTCATGTTACAAAAGTGTGCAAGTTCAAAGATGCTCATGCACAAGCACTAATAGCAGAAGAAGGAATTGAGGATGACCTTCTTTAGACTGCAGCAACAGCAACAGAAGCAAGGAGGAGTGTTGGATTTTGCATCTGTTACTGCTACTGTTTTCTAGAATAATTAGTTGTTTAGTTTTAGGAGGAGTCTGCTAGAAGATTCAGAATTTTAATTATAGTAAGAGTTTAGTAATTTAGTTGTAGGAAAAGTCTACTACTTTATTTATTTGGCTATTTAAAGCCCTATGGTTAATAAAATTTTAGAGACAGTTTTCTAATCCTATTTTCAACATTCTTGATGCTTGTATATTTTTTCTAAAATCCATAACACGATCATAATCAGTTGTTGATCATGATCAATCAGTGAACAAGAATAGCCTTGACACAGTTATTAAATACTTCAGGGACTATATAAATTATGATATGTTTACTTATTTATTTTAGCTCTTACAGTCTTAGGTATTTGATTTCCTTCCATATTTTCTCTGTTGGTTGGATACCTATGTGAACCACTCGACCTATTTGGCTATTTGTGATATAGTTTTTCAGTAAATGATGCACATTCAATCATTATATGTTGTTTCTTTACCTTTTAACAAAAAAAATGGAATGGTTGTGTTAAAATTAAACTGGTGAAAGAAGCGGTGGCCTATTGTTTTTGAATAGGTCTCTCAGTAAATTTTCAGAGACATAAGCATTTCTGATAGGGTGAACCATCTATCATGTTAAATGATATTACATATAATCACTCTCTATATATTATTGAATATTTGTGGTATTTTGTTTGATACTAAGTAGATAGACTTTGTGCACCATCCATTGTTATTGGGTGAACCTCTTGAAATGTTGATGATAGATTGTTCAGTATATGATGCTAATAATCAACTCTATAAATATTATACTATGTATTGAATGTTAATGGTATTTTGTTTGATACTAAGTAGATAGACTTTGTGCACCATCCATTGTTATTGGGTGAACCTCTTGAAATGTTGATGATAGATTGTTCAGTATATGATGCTAATAATCAACTCTATAAATATTATACTATGTATTGAATGTTAATGGTATTTTGTTTGATACTCCTAATATAGATAGACTTTTATATTGTTCAGGTGAGGCAGTCACTGGGGCGGCAAAGCAGAAAAAGAATGTGGCAGCAAAAGGGAGAAATAGGAAGGCGCTTGGCGATATTGGTAAGGTGGCTACAGATCGTGGGGTCGCAGGAAAAAAGCCACTTCTTGACATTGTGCTCGCTTATGCAAGGATGTTCTCCTTGCTGGACAAGAATGGCCATATGATCCAGACAGGAAAGAGATGAAAATTAAGCAAAAAGGACACAAGTGTGACAGAATATCATTATGTCAAGGCTTTCTTTCTCCCACTTCCAAGAGGACATACCATAGAAGTTTGAGAATCTGCATATTGAAAAGCTAACTTTCCAGTTAGTTTGAAGAATGTAATGCTAGAAAACTATGTTTGATTAAGTTATGCACTAACTACAAAACGAACAACCTATAATTGTTGACACAAAGGAAGGACAAAAATACTACATGCAGAATAAAGACCATAATAAGACTTCAGTGAAATAAGTCATGCTTCATATGAGTTCTATTTGGAACAAGATTATGTAGATCGCAACCTGCTTGAAAGGTGAAAGAAGGTGTTTTAAGGCAACATCCTCTACATCTTAAGAATCTGTTTGTTTCTTATATTTAATTACTAGATGAATGTAGCCCATGCCAGCACGGGCCCAATGACCTTTGCAATTTTGAATTTTTCCAATACAATTCTTGACAAGAAACCGATCAAAAGATATTCAGCTGCTACACCATGTAGTGTGTACAATAAAAACGATGAAGCATCTGCTAAGTATTATTAATGTAGGAATCAGATAATAGGTAAAAGCAATGTCCCTGAAATTTTCCACCGACGGGACCGTGATGGCGCCTAACATTTCACTTCCTAGGCAAGCCAACGTTAGAGAATCATTAACCAATTTTTTATTTCCATTCAGTAATCAACAACAATCATTAACCATGATGCGCTCAAATAAAGAAGACCGCGCAACTGTACAAGCTAGAACACGGCCGGGCTCGGAAACATCTAACCTCATGAACTGGTTGGCCAAGGCCTGAACATCCAATGCAAGTGGTCTCTCACCAACTAGAATATATACAAGGCTACCCATATTGACTAACTTTCTACTCAAAGCATCGGCCACCACATTGGCCTCCCCGGGATGATACAATATAGTGATATCATAGTCTTTAAATAGCTCCAGCCACCTCCTCTGCCTCAAATTGAGTTCCTTCTGCTTGAACAAATACTGCAAGCTCCGATGATCAGTGAATACCTCACATGGCANAAGAAGGAATTGAGGATGACCTTCTTTAGACTGCAGCAACAGCAACAGAAGCAAGGAGGAGTGTTGGATTTTGCATCTGTTACTGCTACTGTTTTCTAGAATAATTAGTTGTTTAGTTTTAGGAGGAGTCTGCTAGAAGATTCAGAATTTTAATTATAGTAAGAGTTTAGTAATTTAGTTGTAGGAAAAGTCTACTACTTTATTTATTTGGCTATTTAAAGCCCTATGGTTAATAAAATTTTAGAGACAGTTTTCTAATCCTATTTTCAACATTCTTGATGCTTGTATATTTTTTCTAAAATCCATAACACGATCATAATCAGTTGTTGATCATGATCAATCAGTGAACAAGAATAGCCTTGACACAGTTATTAAATACTTCAGGGACTATATAAATTATGATATGTTTACTTATTTATTTTAGCTCTTACAGTCTTAGGTATTTGATTTCCTTCCATATTTTCTCTGTTGGTTGGATACCTATGTGAACCACTCGACCTATTTGGCTATTTGTGATATAGTTTTTCAGTAAATGATGCACATTCAATCATTATATGTTGTTTCTTTACCTTTTAACAAAAAAAATGGAATGGTTGTGTTAAAATTAAACTGGTGAAAGAAGCGGTGGCCTATTGTTTTTGAATAGGTCTCTCAGTAAATTTTCAGAGACATAAGCATTTCTGATAGGGTGAACCATCTATCATGTTAAATGATATTACATATAATCACTCTCTATATATTATTGAATATTTGTGGTATTTTGTTTGATACTAAGTAGATAGACTTTGTGCACCATCCATTGTTATTGGGTGAACCTCTTGAAATGTTGATGATAGATTGTTCAGTATATGATGCTAATAATCAACTCTATAAATATTATACTATGTATTGAATGTTAATGGTATTTTGTTTGATACTCCTAATATAGATAGACTTTTATATTGTTCAGGTGAGGCAGTCACTGGGGCGGCAAAGCAGAAAAAGAATGTGGCAGCAAAAGGGAGAAATAGGAAGGCGCTTGGCGATATTGGTAAGGTGGCTACAGATCGTGGGGTCGCAGGAAAAAAGCCACTTCTTGACATTGTGCTCGCTTATGCAAGGATGTTCTCCTTGCTGGACAAGAATGGCCATATGATCCAGACAGGAAAGAGATGAAAATTAAGCAAAAAGGACACAAGTGTGACAGAATATCATTATGTCAAGGCTTTCTTTCTCCCACTTCCAAGAGGACATACCATAGAAGTTTGAGAATCTGCATATTGAAAAGCTAACTTTCCAGTTAGTTTGAAGAATGTAATGCTAGAAAACTATGTTTGATTAAGTTATGCACTAACTACAAAACGAACAACCTATAATTGTTGACACAAAGGAAGGACAAAAATACTACATGCAGAATAAAGACCATAATAAGACTTCAGTGAAATAAGTCATGCTTCATATGAGTTCTATTTGGAACAAGATTATGTAGATCGCAACCTGCTTGAAAGGTGAAAGAAGGTGTTTTAAGGCAACATCCTCTACATCTTAAGAATCTGTTTGTTTCTTATATTTAATTACTAGATGAATGTAGCCCATGCCAGCACGGGCCCAATGACCTTTGCAATTTTGAATTTTTCCAATACAATTCTTGACAAGAAACCGATCAAAAGATATTCAGCTGCTACACCATGTAGTGTGTACAATAAAAACGATGAAGCATCTGCTAAGTATTATTAATGTAGGAATCAGATAATAGGTAAAAGCAATGTCCCTGAAATTTTCCACCGACGGGACCGTGATGGCGCCTAACATTTCACTTCCTAGGCAAGCCAACGTTAGAGAATCATTAACCAATTTTTTATTTCCATTCAGTAATCAACAACAATCATTAACCATGATGCGCTCAAATAAAGAAGACCGCGCAACTGTACAAGCTAGAACACGGCCGGGCTCGGAAACATCTAACCTCATGAACTGGTTGGCCAAGGCCTGAACATCCAATGCAAGTGGTCTCTCACCAACTAGAATATATACAAGGCTACCCATATTGACTAACTTTCTACTCAAAGCATCGGCCACCACATTGGCCTCCCCGGGATGATACAATATAGTGATATCATAGTCTTTAAATAGCTCCAGCCACCTCCTCTGCCTCAAATTGAGTTCCTTCTGCTTGAACAAATACTGCAAGCTCCGATGATCAGTGAATACCTCACATGGCATGCCGTAAACATAGTGCCTCCAAATCTTCAGCACGTGAACAATGGCTGCCAGCTCTAGATCATGAACATGGTAATTCTTCTCGTGAACCTTCAGTTGCCGTGAATCATATGCAATACCCTTGCCACCCTGCATCAACACCATACTCAGACCAATACGAGATGTGTCACAATATACTGTATAAGATCCTGAACCTGTGGGTAACATCAATACCGGTGTCGTAGTCAAAGCTGTCTTGAGCTTCTGAAAGCTCGCTTCACACTCGTCTGACCACCTGAACGGGGCACCCTTCTGGGTCAATCTGGTCAATGGGGTTGCTATGGATAAAAACCCCTCCACAAATCGACGGTAATAGCCCGCCAAACCCAGGAAACTACGGATCTCTGTAGCTGATGTGGGTCTAGGCCAGTTCTGGACTGCCTCAATATTCTTAGGATCTACCTGAATACCCTCTGCTAATACAACATGACCCAAGAAAACAACTGAACTAAACCAAAACTTGCATTTTGAGAACTTAGCATATTACTGGCTATCTTTCAGAGTCTGAAGAATGATCCGAAAGTGCTGCTCATGATCCTCTCGACTGCGGGAGTAGATCAAGATATCATCAATAAACACAACCACAAAGAAATCCAAGTAAGGTTTGAACACCCGGTTCATCAAATCGATGAATGCTGCTGGGGCATTTGTCAGCCCAAATGACATCACTAGAAACTCATAATGCCCATACCGAGTCTAAAAAGCTGTCTTAGGAACATCGAATGCCCTAATCCTCAACTGATGGTAGCTGATCTCAAATCAATCTTTGAAAATACCTTGGCACCCTGAAGCTGATTAAATATATCATCAATCCTCGGCAATGGATATTTGTTCTTGATGGTGACTTTGTTCAACTGCCGATAATCTATACACATCCTCATCGATCCATCTTTCTTCTTCACAAATAATATCGGTGCACCCCAGGGCGAGAAACTAGGTCAAATGAAGCCCTTATCAAGAAAATCTTGCAACTGCTCCTTCAATTCTTTCAACTCTGGCGGGGCCATGCGATATGGCGGAATGGGAATAGGCTGAGTGCCCGGAGCCAAATCAATGCAGAAATCAATATCCTTGTCGGGTGGCATCCCCGGCAGGTCTGCAGGAAACACCTTTGGAAACTCACGAACAACCGGTACCGAATCTACGGAAGGAACCTCCGCAGTAGAATTGCGAACATAAGCCAAATAAGCTAGACACCCCTTCTCGGCCATATGTCGAGCCTTCACATAGGAGATAACCCTGCTGGCAAAATGGCCAAGATTCCCTCTCCACTCTAATCGAGGAAACCCTTGCAAGGCTAAGGTCACCGTCTTGGCGTGACAATCTAATATAGCATGATAAGGTGACAGCCAATCCATACCCAGTATGACATCAAAATCAACCATGTCAAGAAGTAGAAGCTCTACACGAGTCTCAGGACTCCCAATGGTGACCATACTTGAACGATAAACACGATCTACAACAATAGCATCTCCCACTGGTGGACACATACATGGGAGCACTCAAAGAAACATGGGGAATAACCAAATAGGAAGAAAAATAGGATGACATATAGGAGTAAGTAGATCCCGGATCAAATAGAACTGAAGCATCTCTACTGCAAACTGAAACAGTACCTGTGATAACAGCGTCAGATGACTCAGCCTCAGGCCTGGCTGGGCAAGCATAACACTGGGGTTGGGCCCCACCACCCTCAACTACATCCCTAGGACGGCCTCTAGCTGGCTGGTCTCCACCTCTAACGGTCTGACCTCTACCTCTAACTGTCTGGCCCCTAACTCTGGCTGTCTGACCCCTCCCTCTGGCTGGCTGAGGAGGTGGTGCAGCGACCGGTGCCGAAACCATGGCACGAGAACTCTGATGTTGTGAGTTGCCCGTTGCCTGAGGGAAAAATCTAGCAGTGTGCCTCGGATCACCACAAGTATAACATAACCTCGGCTGTTGTGACTGCTGACCCTGAAAACTGACCCTGTCGACCTAAATAACTACCCTGATAACTCTGGAGTGGACATGCACTAATAGGAGCTGGTGGTGCACTGTAGGCTAGCTGGTCGGAATAATGCATCTGAGGGCCATGACTACCTGAGGCACCGTGGGATGCCTGGAGCGCTGAAAGAAATGGCCTGGGAGGATGGCCTCTTCCAAAAGTACTCCTGCCTCTAGATGAGGCACCGCTGAACTCACCAGAATGACGAGACCTCTTGTCAGACCCCTAACCTCCCTGAGTAAGAACCATTTTGACCCGTCTGGCGATATTAGCAGCTTCCTGAAAAGAAATCTCACTCCTAGTCTCCTTAGCCATCTGCAATCTGATAAGCTGGGCAAGTCCATCAATAAACCTCCTCACCCTCTCTCTCTCGGTGGGAAGCAGAAGAATGGCATGATGGGCCAAATCCACAAAACGGGTCTTATACTAAGTAACAGTCATATTGCCCTACTGGAGACGCTCAAACTGACGGAGACGCTCCTCTCTCAATGTGATAGGAAAAAACTTCTCTATGAAGAGCTGAGAGAACTGGTCCCAAGTAAGAGCAGGCGACCCAGCTGTTCTGGTCAACAAATAATCTCTCCACCATTTCTTAGCGGAACCAGTCATCCGAAATGCAGCAAAATCGACCCTATTGGTCTCCACTATACCCATGTTTTGTAAAACCTCGTGACAGCTGTCAAGATACTCCTAGGGGTCCTCTGAAGGAGCACCACTGAAGTGAACAGGAAAGAGCTTGGTAAACCTGTCCAATCTCCATAAAGCCTCAGAAGACATGGCTGGCCCATTTCCGACCTGTGCCGCAATAACCAGCTGACTAATCCGACTGGATGAGTTGCTGGAGCTTGATATTGGGGAGCTATCTGCTTCGTAGTGGGAGTGGTAGGAGTCTGGGCTCCTCCTCCAGCCTGAGAGACTGCTGGTGCCGTGGGAAATACGCTAGTCTGGGCCATACTCTCCATAAAGCCCACCAAACGGACCAAAGCGTCCTGAAGTACTAGGGTAGCAATGAACCCCTCTGGAACCTGAGCTGGTCCGGCAGGAGCAGTCGGGCTGGAACCTCCTCGTCAAGCTTTATCTGAGGCTCCACTGCTGGGGCTGTTGCTCGGGCTCTAGGCTAAGCCCTGCCCACACCTCGGCCTCTGGCCACGGCCTCGGCCTCTGCCCCGCGTAGGAGTTGTCACTAGAGGCTCTGGTTGCTGCTCAACTAAGGAAGCGGTACGTGTTCTTGCCATCTGCGAGAGAATAAGAGTAGAAGAGTTCAATCAGTATTGAGGAAGAAAAGTCGCACGACAGAGAAGAAAAGAAGTGAAACTTGTTCCTAACTTCATAGCCTCTGAAAGATAAGCACATACGTCACCGTACCGATCCTCCAGACTCTACTAAGCTTGCTCGCGAATTGTGAGACCTAGGAAACCTAGTGCTCTCATACCAACTGTCACGACCCGAAATTTTCCACCGATGGGAACGTGATGGCGCCTAACATTTCACTTGCTAGGCAAGCCAACGTTAGAGAATCATTAACCAATTCCTTATTTCCATTCAGTAATTAACAATAATTAACTAAGATGAAATATAATAAGTGCGGAATATCATAAATTTGTATTAACTACTGCCACTCGGATCTGGAGTCACAATTCACGAGCATTCTAGAATTTGCACAAGTAATAGTGAGAAAGAAATACAACTGTCTGAATGAAAGAAACAGTAGAACAGAAAAGATAGACGGGGACTTCAAGGTCTGTGAATACCGACAGATCTACCTTGAGTCTCCGGACAGCGGACCAATAGCAGAATCTCGATCAACCTGAGCTAGTATCAAAATCTGCACAGAAAGTGCAGAGTGCAGTATCAGTACAACCGACCCCATGTACTGGTAAGTATCGAGCCTAACCTCGACGAAGTAGTGACGAGGCTAAGGCAAGGCACCTACAAAGTAACCTGTACAATTTAACAATGTATATACAAATAACAGAAATGAAGAACTAAACAGGAAATGTCGGGAGGGGAACATACTGAGGGGAATACAAGATAAAGAACTACAACAGAATGATCACCGGAGCAGTCAATATATCATGAATCAACAGGAATAGTGGATACAGTAAGGAAACAAATGCACGGCATCACCCTTCGTGCTTTTACTCTCAATCTCACCATAAAAATCAATAGAAACGGCACGGTATCACCCTTCGTGCATTAACTCTCATATCATGGCACGACATCACCCTTCGTGCATTAACACTCACAATATGGCACGACATCACCCTTCGTGCATTAACACTCACAATATGGCACGACATCACCCTTCGTGCATTAACACTCACAATATGGCACGGCATCACCCTTCGTGCATTAACACTCACAATATGGCACGGCATCACCCTTCGTGCATTAACACTCACAATATGGCACGGCATCACCCTTCGTGCATTAACACTCACAATATGGCACGGCATCACCCTTCGTGCATTAACACTCACAATATGGCACGGCATCACCCTTCGTGCATTAACACTCACAATATGGCACGGCATCACCCTTCGTGCATTAACACTCACAATATGGCACGGCATCACCCTTCGTGCATTAACACTCACAATATGGCACGGCATCACCCTTCGTGCATTAACACTCACAATATGGCACGGCATCACCCTTCGTGCATTAACACTCACAATATGGCACGGCATCACCCTTCGTGCATTAACACTCACAATATGGCACGGCATCACCCTTCGTGCATTAACACTCACAATATGGCACGGCATCACCCTTCGTGCATTAACACTCACAATATGGCACGGCATCACCCTTCGTGCATTAACACTCACAATATGGCACGGCATCACCCTTCGTGCATTAACACTCACAATATGGCACGGCATCACCCTTCGTGCATTAACACTCACAATATGGCACGGCATCACCCTTCGTGCATTAACACTCACAATATGGCACGGCATCACCCTTTGTGCATTAATACTCACAATATGGCACGGCATCACCCTTCGTACAGTAACACTCACAATATGGCACGGCATCACCCTTCGTGTATTAACACTCTCCCTTACCATAATGCAATGCATAAATATCAACAGGGAGATAGAATGGCAAGTACAAACCTTACCTCAATATTTGGTTCCATAACATCAATCTCAACTTTGAAATAAAAACTCGATTATCACCTAAAATCCGTAAACATGATGAGAACGATAAATTGAACAACACTAGTATAACACATCACAATTAGGCATAGGATTGATACAATATAAGAAAACTGAGAAACATGAAAAACAGGTAAATTGACGGCGCATAAGTACTCGTCACCTCACATATACGCCGCTCACATGAATTCCACTTAGCAAATAATCTAAAGTTCCTAATTTCCTTATGTCAGGGTTAGACACAACACTTACCTTGCTCCGAAGGCCACTTAATTCTCAATCACAGCTTTTTCTTTGGAATTCACCTCCAAACCACTCGTATCTATTCAAAAATGACTCAATAATATCAAATATTGCTAAAGGAATCAATTA
>AWOL01S0060539.1:117517-130314 GCA_000715115.1 Nicotiana otophora
CCCCCTCCGAGCCTGAATATATAATTGGTTTTGGAATCTGATCTCAAATTGAGGTTTAAATCCCCAAATTTTTGAAATCCCTAGTTTCTACCCAAAACCCCTAATTCTACCATGAAAACCTTAGATGTTTGGTAAAAACCTTGTAAAATGTAGTGAAATATTGAAAGAAACCAGTTTAGAATCACTTACCTATGATTTGGGGAAGAGATGGTCTTTGACAAATCGCCTCTTGCGTTTTAGGTCTTGAAAATTTGGGAAATGAATGAAAATTCCCGTTCAAAAGTCATTTTGTTCAGCTGCAGACGTCGCATTTGTGACCTGAGCTTCGCAAATAAGAAGCTCGCAATTGCGAAGCCTTCACAATCCTGCTGCCCTTCGCAAATGCGAGGAAAGTGTCGCAATTGCGATAACTGACCTCGCAAATGCGGACAAAAGATCGCATTTGCGATTCATACCCCTCCCAGACTCCCTTCGCAAATGCGAAGAAAGTTCGCAATTGCGAACACAGGCTGGCCCAGCTTCTCTTCGCATTTGCGATGAGAAGTTTGAAAATGCGACCTCAACAGTGATCGCAAATGCCAACCCTGGCCTGCAACACAGCTGAAGCACACCGGCTATTTTTTCTAAGTCTAACTCACTCCGTAGCCTATCCAAAACTCACCCCGAACCCTCGGGGCTCCAAACCAAACATACACATAAGTCTAAAAATATCATACGAACTTGCTCGCTCGATCAAATCGCCAAAATAACACATAGAACTACGAATTTAGTACCAAATCAAATGAAATTCTCAAGAACGCTTTAAAATTTCTATTTTCTCAACTGGACGTCTGAATCACGTCAAATCAACTCTGTTTCTCACCAAATTTCACAGACAAGTCTTAAATATCGTAATGAACCTGTACAGGGATCCGGAACCAAAATACGGACCTGATACTAACAATGCCAAATATCAATAAATTCTTAAAAATAAATAATTTTCAGACTTTTAATTTTCATCAAAAATTCATAACTCAAGCTAGGGACCTCCGAATTCAATTATGGGCATACGCCCAGGTCCCATAATTCGATACGGACCAACCGGGACCATCAAAATACGGATTCAGGTCCGTTTACCAAGAATATTGACCGAAGTCAACTAAAATCAACTTTTAAGGCAAAAATTCTTATTTTCATTGGTTTTCAACATAAAAGCTTTCCGGAAACCTGCCCGGACTCTGCACGCAAATCGAAGAGGGTAAAAATGAGATTTTTAAGGCTTAAGAGCACGGATTCGAGTTCTAAAATATAAGATGACATTTTGGATCATTATAAAAAATTAATATACACAATAATTGTTGCAACTACTATTACTACAACTACAACAAACCTAACAGACCTCTATTATTGAAATGATCAATCAAGTCGGGAAATTGTACCTGTCAAGTCAAACAATATGACATCAATTAGCAAGAAATTAAAAAAATGAACAAATAAAGCACACCAACTGACGGAAAATAGCACATAAAATGCAAACAATTCTTTGTTGAGTATTTGCAGCAAAAGAATGTTGCGGGGAAAAAAATGGTATACCAATATGGTATAACGAAAGCAGCAAAGTTTAGTGCAAGGAAAAGAAAAAGAATGCTTCAATTCCTTTTATATGATTTCAATCATGTCGAATCCAACTCATAGCCGAATCAAAAAATAGATAACAAAGCTACGAAATTGATCGCTTACCCGCCGGATAAATCAAAATAATCTTTTATCTGGGAGGTAGTCCAAGAAATACTTTCTCCTGTAGATTCTTTGATTGCGTGGGTCGTAAGAGTACATGAAGAGATATGTGTACCAACAGGTTGATCCTAAAGATAAATCCTCGATAAATATAAGAAAATATGTAGTCATTGATTGTCGAGTAGACCAGTATTTCTATTTCATATTTTTCCGCCTTAGATCTGAGTCCATAAGAACTATTCCCCCTCCTCCCCCCAATCCATAAATAAGAATGATGAAGTGTGATATACATTCTAACATTGAAAATAATCTCAAGCGTTCTTATCCTAGATAGTGATATGGACATTGTTATTCAATTAATCTCTAAATACAAATCGGCGGCACAATGTTTTGCATGTTTGGGTCACCACCATAATCAGCTATGGTGTTGCAAACAAATGAAATTCTATGAGAAACATCTTCCACTATATCGCCTATTGTTCTTAGTGGAAAGATTCTGCAACCAAAGAGTCTATTATGCATCTCGAACACGGGCATGAATATTTTGATCGAGTGAAGGCATTGCTGAACAAAGAAAATGGGAGAACAGTAAAAAGCAGTTAATGATGCAGTGTACATCATACTATATAATGACCTTTGACCCCACCAATATCTTTTTTGGAGAAAAGGAAGTTATTTGTGTTAGTTAAGTGATACTCCCTCCTTTTAATTTTTATGTTTCTAAGTTTGACCGGGCAAAGTGTAAAAATGTAAAGAGATTTTTGAATTTTATTGGTCTTAAACCAAAGGTGTGATGACCCAAAAGGTCATCTTATACTTTAGAACTCGATTATATACTCTTAAGCCTTAATAATCTCATTTTTTACCCTTCTCGATTTGCGTGAGCAGTCCGGAATATTTCTGGAAAGCTTTTATGTTGAAAATTGATGCAAATAAGAATTTATGCCTTAAAAATTAATTTTAGTTGATTTCGGTCAATACTTTTGGTAAACATACCCGAATCAGTATTTTGACGGTCCCGGTGGGTCCGTATCGAATTATGGGACCTGGGCGTATGCCCGAAATCGAATTCGGAGGTCCCTAACTTGAGTTATGAATTTTTAATAAAAATTAAAAGTCTGAAAATTAATTATTTTTAAGAATTTGTTGATGTTTGGCCTTGTTGATATCGGGTCCGTATTTTGGTTCTGGAGCCCGATATAGGTCCAAAATAATATTTATGACTTATCTATGAAATTTGGTGAGAAACGGAGTTGATTTGACGTGATTCGGACGTCCAGTTGAGAAAATAGAAATTTTAAACATTTCTTGAAAATTTCATTCGATTTGGTGCTAAATTCGTAGTTCTAGGTGTAATTTTGGCGATTTGATCGCGTGAGTAAGTCCGTATGTTATTGTTAGACTTGTGCATGTTTGGTTTGGAACCCCGAGGGCTCGGGTGAGTTTCGGATAGGCTACGGGATGTTTTGGACTTAGAAAATCTGATATTTTTGTTGTATGTGATATCTGGTATGTTGTGCTTCGCGATCGCGTAGGCACTCTCGCGATCATGAAGGGGAACCTGGGCTAGGGAGAATTTTACTCTACGCGAGCGCGAGACCATGGTCGCGAACGCAGAGCATTGGGGGGAGTTGCTCTACGCGAACGCGACCCGTCGAACGCGAACGCGTAGCTTTAGCTAGGCTGGACAGGGGACCTGGGAAGCTCTATACGAACGCGAGCCCTATCTCGCGAACGCGAAGGGAAGGTGGGCTAAGCCTTCGCGAACGCGTAAAGCCTCCCGCGATCGCGTAAGTCCTTAAGAGGCTGCTCTTCGCGAATGCGATAGTGTTCACGCGATCGCGATGAACACTGTCGCCCAACATTTAAAACATAATCAAAACGGAAATTGGCCATTTATTTCATTTTCTCAAAAAACAAACGGACTAGAGGCGATTTTCAAGAGTTGTTTTCTTTCCCAAAGTGTTGGTAAGTTATTCTAAACCATTTTCTTTCAATTACCCATTACATTTTATGAATTATCAATCTAAAATCTAGAGTTTTCATGGTAGAATTAGGGGTTTGGGTAGAAACTAGAAATTTCGAAAATTTGGGGATTTAGACCTTAATTTGAGGTCGGATCCCAAAACTACTTATATATCCGGGCTCGGGGGTGAATAGGCAAGTGGATTTTGGTCCGAACCTCGGGTTTTGATCAAACGGGCCCGGGGTCGATTTTTAACTTTTTGGAGAAAAATTTGGGAAATCTAAATTTATGAAATGTAATTAATTGCTTTAGCAATGTTTGATATTTTGAGTCATTTTTGAATAGATATGAGTGGTTTGGAGGTGAATTCTAGAGGAAAAGTTGTGATTGAGTATTAAGTAGCCTTCGGAGCGAGGTAAGTGTTATGTCTAACCCTGACTTGAGAGAATTAGGAACCTCAGATTATTTGCAATGTGAAATGCATATGAGCGGCGTATATGTGAGGTGACGAGTACTTATGCATCGTTAATTTACCTGTTTGACCTGTTTTACCTGTTTTCTCCCGTTTTTCTTACATTGTCTCTTTCCTATGCCTAATTGTTACGTGTTTAGACTAGTGTTGTTAAATTGATTGTTCTTATCATGTTTACGGATTCTCTTATGATAATTGAGTATTTATTTCAAATGTGAGATTGATATTGCGGAACCAAATGTTGAAGTAAGGCTTGTACTTGTTATTCTATCTCCCTGTTGTTATTTATGCGTTACATTATGGTAAGGGAGAGTGTTAATGCACGAAGAGTGATGCTGTGCCGTATCGTGAGTGTTAATGAACGAAGGGTGATGTCATGCCATATTGTGAGTGTTAATGCACGAAGGGTGATGCCGTGTCATTTCTATTGATTTTATGGTGAGATTGAGAGTAAAAGCACGAAGGGTGATGTTGTGCATTTTTACTTTCCTGTATTCGTGCTCCTGTTAATTTATAGTATATTGATTGTTCCAGTTCTCATTTTGTTGTAGCTCTTTATTCCGTATTTCCCCCAGCATATTTCCCCCTCCCGATAATTCTTATCTAGCTCTCATTTACTTTATTTGTATATACACTGTTAAATTGTACAGGTTGATTTGTAGGTGCCTTGCCTTAGCCTCGTCACTACTTCGTCGAGGTTAGGCTCGACACTTACCAGTACATGGGGTCGGTTGTATTGATACTGCATTCTGCACTTTCTGTGCAGATTTTGGTACCGGCTCTGGTTGATCAAGATTTTAGCTGTTGGAACCGCTATACGGAAACTCAAGGTAGATCTGTCGGCGTTCACAGACCTTGAAGTCCCCGTCTATCCTTCTATTTTACTGTTTCTTTCATTTAAATAGTTGTATTTCTTTCAGACTATTACTTGTAGTAAATTCTAGAATGCTCGTGAATTGTGACTCCAGATCCGGGTGGTAGTAATTAATACAGTTTTTATATTATTCTGCACTTATTATATTTCATCTTAGCTAAGTATTGTTATTTACTGAATGGAATTAAGGATTTGATTTAATGATTCTCTAATGTTGGCTTGTCTAGCAAGTGAAATGTTAGGCTCTATCACGGTCCCGACAGTGGGAATTCCGGGTCGTGACAAGTTGGTATCAGAGCACTAGGTTGCCTAGGTCTCACGATTCACGAGCAAGCTTAGTAAAGTATGGAGGATTGGTACGGAGACGTATCTAGTTCTTCTAGAGGCTATGAAGTTTAGGAACAAATTTCACTTTTGTTCTTCTCTGTCGTGCGATTTTGTTTTCTCAATACTGATTGAACTCTTCTACTCTTATTCTCTGGCATATGGCGAGGACACATACCGCTTCCTCAGCTGAGCAGCAGCCAAAGCCTCCAGTGGCAGCTCTTACGAGGGGCAGAGGCCGAGGCCGAGGACGTGCCAGGGGCCGAGGTAGGGGCAGGGATCAGCCCAGAGCCTGAGCAGCAGCCCCAGCAGTGGAGCCTCACATAGAGCTTGACGAGGAGGTTCCAGGCCAGACTGTTCCTGCCGGGCCAGCTCAGGTTCCGGAGGGGTTCATTGCCACCCCAGTACTTCAGGACGCTTTGCTTCCTTTGGTGGGCCTTATGGAGAGCGTGGCCCAGACGGGCGCATTCCCCATGGCACCAACCGTCTCTCAGGCTGGATGAGGAGCCCAGACTCCCACTACTCCCGCTCCAGAGCAGATGGCTCCGCAGTATCAGGCTTCAGTAGCTCAGCCAGTCATAGTAGTTCAGCCGGCTGTTACGGTGCAGACCGGTGATGGGTCAGCTATGTCTTCTGAGGCTTTATAGAGATTGGACAGGTTTACCAAGCTCTTCCCAGTTCATTTCAGTGGTGCTCCTTCAGAGGATCTCTAGGAGTATCTCGATAGCTATCACGAGGTTCTACGAAATATGGGTATAGTGGAAACCAATGGGGTCGATTTTGCTGCATTTCAGATAACTGGTTCCGCCAAGAAATGGTGGAGAGATTATTTGTTGACCAGCCCAGCTGGGTCGCCTCCTCTTACTTGGGACCAGTTCTCTCAGCTCTTCATAGATAAGTTTCTGCCTATCACATTGAGAGAGGAGCGTCGCCGTCAGTTTGAGCGTCTCCAGCAGGGCAGCATGATTGTTACTCAGTATGAGACTCATTTTGTGAATTTGGCCCATCATGCTATTCTTCTGCTTCCCACCGAGAGAGAGAGAGGGTGAGGAGGTTTATTGATGGACTTGCTCAGCCTATCAGATTGCAGATGGCTAAGGAGACTGGGAGTGAGATTTCTTTTCAGGCGGCTGCTAATGTCGCCAGACGAGTCGGGATGGTTCTTGCTCAGGGAGGTCAGGGGTCTTACAAGAGACCCCGTCATTCCGGTGAGTTCAGTGGTGCCTTATCTAGAGGCAGGGGTACTTTTGGTAAGGGCCATCCTCCCAGGCCATTTCATTTATCACTCCAGGCATCCCACGGTGCCTCAGGTGGTCGTGGTCCTCATATGCCTTATTCCGACCAGCTAGCTTACAGTGCACCACCATGTCCTATTAGTGCATCTCCACTCCATAGTTACCAGGGTAGTTAGTCAGGTCGACAAGGTCAGCAGTCATAGCAGCCGAGGTTATGTTACACTTGTGGTGATCCGAGGCACATTGCTAGATTTTGCCCTCAGATATCGGGCAGCTCACAGTATCAGGATTCTCGTGCCATGGTTCCGGCACTAGTTGTTGCACCACCTGCTCAGCCAGGCAGGGGTCAGGCAGCCAGAGGTAGAGGCCAGACTGTTAGAGGTGGAGGCCAGGCCCTTAAAGTTGGAGACCAGCCAGTTAAAGGCCGTCCCAAGAACGTAGTTCAGAGTGGTGGGGCCCAGCCTCGGTGTTATGCTTTCCCAGCCTGGCCTGAAGCTGAGTCATCTGACGCTGTTATCACCGGTACTGTTTCAGTTTTCAGCAGAGATGCTTCAGTTCTATTTGATCCGGGATCTACTTACTCCTATGTGTCATCCTATTTTGCTTCATATTTGGTTATGCCCCGTGATTCTTTGAATGCTCCTGTGTATGTGTCCACACCAGTTGGAGATGTTATTGTTGTAGATCGTGTTTATCGTTCGTGTGCGGTCACCATCGGGAGTCTTGAGACTCGTGTAGATCTTCTACTTCTCGATATAGCTGATTTTGATGTCATACTGGGTATGGATTGGTCGTCACATTATCATGCTAGATTAGATTGTCACGCCAAGATGGTGACCGTAGCCTTAAAGGGGTTGCCTCGATTAGAGTGGAGAAGGTTCTCTCTTATATGAAGGCTCGGCATATGGTCAAGAAGGGGTATCTAGCTTACTTGACTTATGTTCGAGATTCTAGTGCGGATGTTTCTTCCATGGATTCAGTGCCGGTCGTTCGTGAGTTTCCATAGGTGTTTCCTGCAGACCTGCCAGGGATGCCACCCGAGAGGGATATTGATTTCTGCATTAATTTGGCTCCGGGCACTTAGCCTATTTCCATTTCGCCATACCGCATGGCCCCGCCAGAGTTGAAAGAATTGAAAGAATAGTTACAAGATTTTCTTGATAAGGGCTTCATTAGACCTAGTGTCTCACCCTGGGGTGCACCTATGTTGTTTGTAAAGAAGAAAGATGGATCGATGAGGATGTGTATAGATTATCGGTAGTTTAACAAAGTCACCATCAAGAACAAGTATCTATTGCCGAGGATTGATGATTTATTTGATCAGCTTCAGGGTGCCAAGATGTGTTCAAAGATTGATTTGAGACCATCAGCTGATGATTAGGGCATCCGATGTCCCTAAGATAGTTTTCGGACTCGGTATGGGCATTATGAGTTTCTAGTGATATCATTTGGGCTGATAAATGCCCCAGCAGCATTCATGAATTTGATGAATCGGGTGTTCAAGTCCTACTTGGATTCCTTTGTGATTGTGTTTATTGATGATATCTTGATCTACTCCCACAGCCGAGAGGAGCATGAGCAGCACCTTCGGATCGTTCTTCAAACTCTGAGAGACAGCCAGTTATATGCTAAGTTCTCAATATGCGAGTTTCGGTTGAGTCCAGTTGCTTTCTTGGGTCACGGTATATCAACAGAGAGTATTCAAGTGGATCCTAAAAAGATTGAGGCAGTTCAGAACTGGCCTAGACCCACGTCAGCTATAGAGATCCGTAGTTTCTTGGGATTAGCATGTTATTACCGTCATTTTGTGGAGGGGTTTTCATCCATAGCAGCCTCGTTGACCAGGTTGACCCAGAAAGGTGCCCCATTCAGGTGGTCAGACGAGTGTGAGGTTAGCTTCCAGAAGCTCAAGACAGCTTTGACTATGGCACCGGTATTGGTGTTACCCACAGGTTCAGGATCTTATACAGTATATTATGACGTATCTCGTATTGGTCTGGGTGCGGTATTGATGCAGGGTGGCAAGGTTATTGCATATGTTTCGCAGCAGCTGAAGGTTCACAAGAAAAATTACCATGTTCATGATCTAGAGTTGGCATCCATTGTTCACGCGCTGAAAATTTGGAGGCATTATCTTTACGGCGTGCCATGTGAGGTATTCACGGATCATCGGAGCTTGCAGTATTTGTTCAAGCAGAAGGAACTCAATTTGAGGCAGATGAGGTGGTTGGAGCTATTGAAAGAATATGATATCACCATATTGTATCATCCCGGGAAGGCCAATGTGGTGGCTGATGCTTTGAGTAGAAAGTCAGCTAGTATGGGTAGCCTTGCTTATATTTTAGTTGGAGAGACACCGCCTCATTGGATGTTCAGGCCCTGGAAAACTAGTTCGTGAGGTTGGATGTTTCTGAGCCCAGCTGTGTTCTAGCTTGTACAGTTGCTTGGTCTTCTTTGTTTGAGCGCATCAGAGATCGGCAGTATGATGATCCTCATTTGCTTGTCCTTAGAGACACAGTGCGGCACAGTGGTGCCAAGCAGGTTAGTGTTGGAGATGACGGAGTTTTGAGAATGCAGGGTCATATTTGTGTGCCTAATATGGCTGGACTTCGTGAGTTGATTGTTGAGGAGGCCCACAGTTCTCGGTATTCTATTCATTCGAGCGCTACCAAGATGTATCAGGACTTGCGGCAGCATTATTGGTGGAGGAGGATGAAGAAATACATAGTTGCATATGTAGCTCGGTGCCTAAATTGCTAGCAAGTAAAGTACGAGCATCAGAGACCTGGTGGTTTACTTCAGAGGTTAGAGATTCCTAAGTGGAAATGGGAGCGTATCACCATGGATTTTGTTGTTGCACTCCCACTAACTCAGAGGAAGTTCGATGCAGTTTGGGTCATTGTGGATAGGCTGACTAAGTCAACGCATTTCATTCATGTGGCAGTTAAATATTCTTTAGAGCGGTTGGCAGAGATTTACATCCACGAGATCGTTCGTCTTCAAGGTGTGCCCATGTCTATCATTTATGATCGAGGTACGCAATTCACCTCACACTTTTGGAGAGCAGTACAGCGTGAGTTGGGCACAGGAGTTGAGTTGAGCACAGTGTTTCATCCTCAGATGGACGGGCAGCCCGAGCGTACTATTCAGATCTTAGAGGATATATTCCGCGCATGTGTTATAGACTTCAGAGGATCGTGAGATCAGTTTTTGCCCCTT
This sequence comes from Nicotiana otophora, assembly GCA_000715115.1. Classification (NCBI taxonomy): domain Eukaryota; kingdom Viridiplantae; phylum Streptophyta; class Magnoliopsida; order Solanales; family Solanaceae; genus Nicotiana; species Nicotiana otophora. The sequence continues at coordinate 127,324 of AWOL01S0060539.1, forward strand.
GCGGAATTCGCCTACAACAACAGCTACCAGTCGAGCATTCAAATAGATCCCTATGAGGCACTATATGGTAGGTTGTGTCGGTCGCCAGTTGGGTGGTTCGAGCCGGGGGAGGCTCGGTTGTTGGGCATAGACTTAGTACAGGATGCCTTGGATAAGGTCAAGATTATTCAGGATCGACTTCACACAGCTCAGTCTAGGCAGAAGAGCTATGCCGACTGCAGAGTTCGTGATGTTTTATTCATGGTGGGAGAGAGAGTATTGCTTCGGGTATCACCCATAAAGGGTGTAATGAAGTTCGGAAAAAAGGGCAAGTTGAGCCCTAGGTATATCGGGCCATTTGAGATTCTAGAGAGGGTAGGAGAGGTGGCTTACAGGCTTGCGTTGCCACCTAGTTTAGCAGTTGTTCATCCAGTATTCCATGTGTCCATGCTTCGAAAGTATCACGGCGATCCGTCCTATGTGTTCGATTTCAGCTCTATCCAGTTGGACAAGGATTTGACTTACTAGGAGGAGTTGGTGGCTATTCTAGCCCGGCAAGTTCGCCAGTTGAGATCAAAGAGTTACCCTTCAGTTCGAGTGCAGTGGAGAGGTCAGCCTGTTGAGGCAGCCACTTGGGAGTCCAAGTCCGATATGCGGAGTAGATATCCTCACCTTTTCACCAGCCCAGGTACTTTTCTATGTCCGTTCGAGGACGAACGGTTGTTTTAGAGGTAGAGAATGTGATGACCCAAAAGGTCATCTTATACTTTAGAACTCGATTTTGTGCTCTTAAGCCTTAAAATCTCATTTTTATCCTTCTCGATTTGCGTGCGCAGTCCGGCATGTTTCCGGAAAGTTTTTATGTTGAAAATTGATGAAAATAAGAATTTATGCCTTAAAAGTTGATTTTAGTTGACTTCGGTCAACATTTTTGGTAAACATGCATGGATCCGTGTTTTGATGGTCCCGGTGGGTCCGTAAAGAATTATGGGACCTGGGCCTATGCTCGGAATCGAATTCGGAGGTCCCTAGCTCGAGTTATTAAAATACTAAAAATTAATTATTTTTAAGAATTTGTTGATGTTTGTCCTTGTTGATACCGGGTCCGTATTTTTGTTTCGGAGCCTGGTATAGGTCCAAAATAATATTTATGACTTATTTGTGAAATTTGGTGAGAAACGGAATTGGTTTGACGTGATTCGAACTTCCAGTTGAGAAAATAAAAATTTTAAAGCTTTCTTGAAAATTTCATTCGATTTGGTTCTAAATTCGTAGTTCTAGGTGTTATTTTGGCGATTTGATATTGTGGAACCAAATGTTAAAGTAATGCTTGTACTTGTTATTTTATCTCCCTTTTGTTATTTATGCATTGCATTATGGTAATGGAGAGTGTTAATGCACGAAGGGTGATGCCGTGCCATATTGTGAGTGTTAATGCACGAAGGGTGACGTTGTGTCATATTGTGAGTGTTAATGCACGAAGGGTGATGTCGTGCCATATTGTGAGTGTAAAAGCACTAAGGGTGATGTCGTGCCATGATATGAGAGTTAATGCCCGAAGGGAAGGGTGATGTCGTGCCATTTCTATAGATTTTATGGTGAGATTGAGAGTAAAAGCACTAAGGGTGATGCCGTGCACTTTTCCTTTACTGTATTCGTGCTCCTGTTGATTTATAGTATATTGGTTGTTCCAGTTCTCATTCTGTTGTAGCTCTTTATTTCGTATTCCCCCCAGCATGTTTCCTCCTCCCGATAATTCTTATCTTGCTCTCATTTACTGTTATTTATATATACACTGTTAAATTGTACATGTTGATTTGTAGGTGCCTTGCCTTAACCTCGTCACTACTTCGTCGAGGTTAGGCTCGACACTTACCAGTACGGTCCCGACTGTGGGAATTCCGGATTGTGACAAAAGGCGTGTTAACATACCAAATATTTTTTGAATCTTGTCGTCTTGGCCATGTCATACCTATAAGGGACTGTTACTAAGGGTAAAATGATAATGTTGAAATTAAAAGTATACTAAATATAGAAAGATAACATTGTTTTTAAACAAAGCAAAACGCAAAGGGATTACTAAAAGTTTTAGCAATAAGGAAATGTAGAATGGATAAACCTAAAAAATAAAAGTAGAGGCTTGTCCCCTATATCCATGAACACCAGATCAACAAAGATTGCTGATTAAAAACCAGTAATACACTGAAAACACATTAGATGAAGCATTTACAATATGTAATTTCAGAACCCAGCCAGTTACCTGTAATCAATGCATGCTACTATAATATCATGTTCTGATAATTGCCTTCCTAAGAGAGAACCCTAGGCCTTGTACCTGCATGAGTACGTGGACTTCAAAATAAATATTATATTCTGATAGCAAAAGCATATCATTCATCCAATCCAGGACTGAACATGACTGAAGGAGAGATAATTAGTGATATGCAGAAGTATCTAAATATAATCATTTTATTTTTAGCTCCAATTATTGATCTCATGTGTGTTGTTATGGAAATGTGCCTGAGAGGCTAATAAATCATTGTTTGGAGGTAACTCAGCCATGCAACATGTTTGAATTTTTGTCACAACAGAGAATCTGAGGAGAAGAGACTTTTGAAGACAGTAAACTCTAAATAGTCATTCAGTCTATCGGTGGTAACTGATGCATGATTTTACAGACTAACTCAAAATACATAAATACAAACATTAGTGTATCAATACCATGCTTCATTGGTACTAAAGATTGTGTTAATTCCTACTACATAGCACTGGTAGTTAAAGTTCCTCGTTCCTATTACATAACATTGGATAGTTATCATCGTAACAAAGAAGATACTCAAATTTGTAGATATTTAAGCATAATGCCTACTTACTATAGCGACAACTCAAATACATGACAAATTGACTGTTCATTTCATATATAAATTGACAATTCATTGCACAGCTACTACAACAACAACAACCCAGTAGAATCCCATTAATGGGGTCCGGGGAGGGTAGTGTGTACGCAGA
>AWOL01S0060540.1:0-35561 GCA_000715115.1 Nicotiana otophora
AGGAGATATTACTTCTCTTCCAATATGGGACAAGACTACACTATACATATCTATAAACTAACAAATACGATGGAGTAATACTTGGTTTATGGCTTTGTTAAACATGCTCAAGCTACTAGGGTGTACAACCGTAGAGGCAGGGATGAAATATAGCCTAAATGTAATTGTGTTTATTTGTTACTCCTTCCGTTTCAATTTATGTGTCTTAGTTTAACTAGGCACGAAGTTTAAGGAAGTAAGGAATAATTTTAAACCTTGTGGTCTTAAACTAAAGACGTGTATAATGTACCAAAATATCTTTGAATCTTGTGGTATTAAACTATTAATAACGCCACGTAGAAAGTTGGAGTTAAAGTGTTACTAAATATAGTAAGAGACATTCTTTTTGAAACACACTAAAAAGAACAGTTAGACACATAAATTGAAAAGGAGGGAGTAATTATTATGTTTATGTATTTACATTACTGTCCCTAGCAGTTAGAGAATGGTTATTTTGTGTTATTTATATTAGAAAACGAAGGGGTTCGATGGTTTAGTCAACTAGAAATCACATTATAAAAGCAAGAGATGTCATTTGTGTATAGAGCACGAGCCTTTTCCCAAACTAAAAAGCAGCTCTAGGATGGATGAAACAAAGGCATTAATTTAGCATCAATAGTGTTCCATAAGAGGCTAGACAATTGAGCATCGATCGTTTCTCATTCTCCTCGAACTTTCTCTTCAATATACATAGCTTGTTTAATTAAGTGATCTTGAACGCCTTGTCTTTTGCCCTATAACTGAACATAAGAGGATCAAAAGAGGCATGTTGCACTATGTACTAATGTTTTTGTGGTAATTACTTGGTTTGAATTACTAGATACCATAGTTTTAGAACCAAAAGCATCTGATCCAAGTGACATTTTCGATGAATCAAAAGAGTTCCTTCACCAAAATATGAAATCAGGGGAAAGCAGCATCGCAGCTCGGTAGGTCCAAGGTTTAATAAGCGGGCTGAGTAAGCTTTTGAGTTAGTTCATTCTGATGTTTGGGACCATGTCGCGTTATTTCCAAAACTGGGAATAAGTATTTTGTTATCTTTGTGAAGACTAAGATGGTTCAGACATGTGAAGAGCAGAGACACAGATGCACCAGTGAGGAGGTGTGAGAGGTTGGTCTTGGAGGGCCAACGGAGGGGTAGAGGCAGGCCGAAGAAGTATTGGGGAGAGGTGATTGGGAAAGATATGGCGTTGCTCCAGCTTACTGAGGATATGACTATGGATAAGAAGGTATGGAGGTTGAGAATTAGGGTAGAGGGTTAGGTAGTCGAGCTTTGTCTTTGTTTTGTTACAGCAGCTTTATTACACCACTTAGTGTCTTTATGTTTTTTCGCCTTTTTGGACTTCTGTTATTACTTGTGGTTGCCTTCGCTTCGGTTTTAACTGTACTAGCTAGTGATAATTGTGTGTTTTCCCTTGTTTTCCGATTGGTTTGCTTGTCATTGGCCCTTCCCTTTATCTTTCCTTAGCCGAGAGTCTACCGGAAACAGCCTCGCTGCCTTTTAAAGGTAGGGGTAAGGTCTACGTACACACTACCTTCCCCAGACCCCACTTGTGGGAATACACTGGGTTTGTTGTTGTTGTTGTTGTTGTGAATGATTTCTCTCGAATGACTTGCATTTATTTTATGAAGAGCCGCTTTGAAGTGTTTACTCACTTTTTTGCCTTTTATGCTGAAGTCAAAACTCAATTTAATGCTTTAGTACGGATTCTACGGAGTGATAACGCCATACATGTCAGAACTATTTCAGTCCTACATGAGACAACATGGTATTCTACATTAGTCTTCATGTGTTGATACACCGTCTCAAAATGGAGATGCTGAGAGGAAGAATAGGCATCTACTTGAGACAGCTCATGCACGTTTGTTCCGAATGAAGGTCTCTAAATAGTTTTGGGTCGATGCGGTCTCTACGACTTGTCTTCTGATTAATCGCATGCCATCTACGGTGCTTGTTGGTAATACGTCTTACATTGTTCTTTTTCCAAATAAGTCATTATTTCTAGCGGAACCTAAGGTATTTGGAAGTACATGTTATGTTCGAGATGTTCAACCATTTGTTACCAAATTGGATCCAAGGGCATTGAAATGTGTCTTCTTGGGCTATTCTCGCCTTCAGAAGGGATATTTGTGTTATTCTACTGAACTTGGCAAGTATTTGGTGTCAACTGATGTGGTATTTTCAGAGACTACACAATTTTTCTATGCACCTCCAATTTGTACAAGTCAAGGGAGTAAGATGAATGGCTAGTCTATCAGGTTGCCCATGCTTTGACACAACAATCAAATGATGTTCCTCCACCTCCTAGTTCTTCTATTGAGCATCAATCGACTATTATACTGTCACCACCTACTCCGTATGCGTTAGCAAGATCGCCAATTGTTCAAGTTTACTCGAGGAGGCGAGAGACCAATAATACATGTCCTGCACCAGTTCCTTCATCACCACATCTTCCTTCGCCTGCACCTTCAGAGAACCTTGACCTTCCTATTGCTCTTCGCAAAGGTACGCGGACTTGCAAATCCACATATTTCATTGCTAATTTTATTTCCTATGACCGCTTATCCTCTACATCTAGATCTATGATTGCTTCTCTAGACTCCATCTCTATACCCAAAACAGTGAATGAGGCTTTGAATCATCCTGGATGGTCGATGCAATGCTTAAGGAAATACATGCCTTAGAGGATAACCGCACGTGGGATTTGGTGAATTTACCCAAGGGAAAGAAACCAGTGGGATGTTATCGGGTCTTTACAGTTAAGTTAATCCAGATGGTTCCGTGGCCAGACTTAAAGCCAGACTTGTGGCTTAAGGGTATGCTCAGACTTATGGGGTGGATTATTCAGTCACTTTCTCTTAGTTGCCAAACTCACTTCTGTCCGCTTGTTCATTTCTTTAGTCGCTTCTCAAAATTGGCCTCTACATCAGTTGGATAACAATAATGCATTCCTTCATGGTGATCCTCAAGAGGAAGTGTATATGGAGCAATCACCAGGTTTTGTTGCTCAGGGGGAGTATGTGAAAGCCTGTCATTTGAATAAGTCATTATATGGCTTGAAGCAGAGTCCCCGGGCTTGGTTTGGCAAGTTTAGTGAGCTAGTTCAGGGGTTTGGGCTGAAAATGAGCAAATGTGATCATTCAGTCTTCTACCGGCCTCGTTGTATATGTTGATGACATTGTCATCACAGGAAGTGATTATGCGAGAATCTCTTCCATTAAATCTGTCCTGCATACTAGGTTTCGTACAAAGGATTTGGGCCAGTAGAAATACTTTTTAGGAGTAGAAGTAAATAGAAGCGAGGAGGGAATTTTTTTGTCTCGAAGAAAGTATATTCTTAACTTATTTTCAGAACTGGAAAGTTGACAGCCAAACCGTGCAGTACTCCAACGGTTCCCAATATGCATCTAATGAAAGATGATGGTGATCCTTTTAATGATCCAGAGAGATATACGAGGTTAGTTGGAAAGTTAAACTACCTCACGGTGACTCGTCCAGATATTTCTTTTGTGGTAAGTGTTGTTAGCCAGTTCATGTCCGTGTCTACGGTCAAACATTGGGAAGCTTTGGAACATATTCTATGTTACTTGAAAGGAGCTCCTGGACTTGGCATATTGTATAGCAATCACGGCCATACTTGTGTTGAGTGTTTTGCTGATGCTGGCTGGGCTAGATCGATCCAGTGCAGAATCTGAGTATAAAGCTATGTCACAGTCTACGTCTGAGATTATGTGGATACATCACCTTTTAACTGAAGGTGATGTCTACGGTCAAACATTGGGAAGCTTTGGAACATATTTTATATTACTTGAAAGGAGCTCCTGGACTTGGCATATTGTATAACAATCACGGCCATACTTGTGTTGAGTGTTTTGCTAGTGCTGATTGGGCTAGATCGAAAATTGATAGAAGATCTACTACAGGATATTGTGTTTTTATTGGAGGGAACCTAATATCATGGAGGAGTAAGAAGCAAAATGCTGTATCTCGATCCAGTGCAGAATCTGAGTATAAAGTTATGTCACAGCCTACGTCTGAGATTATGTGGATACGTCACCTTTTAACTGAAATTGGGTTGAAGTATCATTGTCAAGTGTGATAATCAAGCTGCTCTTCATATTGCATCAAATCCGGTGTATCATAAAGGAACTAAACGTCTTGAGGTTGACTGTCATTTTATTCGTAAGAAGATTCAAGAAAATTTGATTTCCACTGGCTATGTGAAGACGGGAGAGCAACTAGCTGATTTGTTCACCAAGGCGTTGAGTGGAACTCGAGTTGATTACCTTTGTAACAAGCTGGGCATGATCAATATCTATGCTCCAGCTTGAGGGGGAGTATTAAAGAATGAATGTAGTCATATTCCTTGTAATATACATGATAGCATAACTATAGGGATTTGATAGCATATCTGTAGGATTTTCCTTTTTGATTCTTTCCATAGTTAGGATTCTCTGTACATGTATATATACTGATTACTTCATGGAATAAGACATCAACTATTTTCCCATACCTTGTTCGATAACAAGCTCCTTAATTCATTAATTGCCTGCTTGATTTTTTGGCACAGATGTACTATATGGCTTATGATAAAGCAAAACAAATGCTACAGAGAAATCGACAAGTGCTAGAGAAGATTGTAGAGGACCTGCTCAAGTATGAAATCTTGACAAGAAAGGTAAGTTGATGTAGAAGTATGTGTTTGAAATTGCAAAAACTAAATTAAAAAAAAATCATCTGAAATTCGTCCTTTTTTGAACTGAGTTCTTCATGGTGCCTCTGGGTCTTTATAGTTTGAGGTTTTTGGTTGGGATAGCACTTTGGCATTCTATTTTGCATGAACAAGGTTTTCTGTAATTCTTGTGATCTTGCTTTCCCCTTTGCAAATCACAAAATCTGAGTGAGTCCTCAGTGATTAAATAAAACCAGACCTGATTAAATTCCTAAACATATAATTCCTGGATAAAGCAGTAGAAATAGAAGAAGAGAAGAGAAATATCTTATTGCATTGGTAGTTAACAACATACAAGGAGGCTCCTCAGCTAGGAGCTTTGATTTGGAATTCCAAATTATTCTGTTAAAATCACTAAAACGATTCTATACAAATATACAAATTTTCACTAATTCTCTTAACTTTAAATATGCCCATTCAAATTGTTGACGAGTCGCCCAAATTGTTTCACGAAATAGTGAGCAATCACAGGAAGAAAAATGGTGCTGATGTTTTAGCCCTAAAAAGATTGTTGGTAATTGCATAGTTAAAGAAAATGCTTCTTGTAGCACGTACAGAAGGGAATTTATCTTAAACACCAAAAAGTGGTATGGTAATATAATTAGTGTAGTTTGAATTGGTGTGTAAATCGTAACGAGAATGTTTCCGGAGCATCAACACAAAAAGATCCTGGAGAAGTCGTCAGAAGAATAACGTCTTACGATCACCCACACAAAGGAGTGGTTCCATTGGAATGGTTACCAGAAAGAGGCAATAATATTAAAATATATAATGAATAATAAGCTCTGGTCAAGCAAGAATGCAGCACATTGAAAATTGTGACTTTCCCCATTGAAATTCAGTATTGTGTAAAAATTCTTGGGAAGTATCTATATTTCAAGTTTGCCTCAATTGTTTAACAGGAGTACTAGCTTTCGTCCATTTTCAGTGGCTATTGGAGAGTAGGATTAATACATTTCACTATGACATTCTGAGTGATGTCGTACCAACCCTCAAGTCCTCAACATATCTTCATACGTTATTCATAATTCGTGTTTTCTCCCTGTATACTTTCTCCATATGATTTTGTTTTCCAATATCAACTAGGGTAGGATTATCCCAGGGTCTTTCACAATATATTCTGAGAGGAGTTGTACCAAGTACCAACCCTCAGTACATGACTCAATTTTGTGTTCATTTCTTGTTTACTGACTTTCTTTACGTGATGTTTCTTTTAATTGCCATTATTCTTCTTTAACTTGCAGGATCTGGAGAGAATTCTTGCTGACAATGATGGGCTGCGTGAAAAAGAACCATTCTTCCTTTCGAAAGCAAATAATGAGGTACTGATTCTCAATCCTCTGGGGACAAGTGATGTATAAATTTGGGGCCCGTTTGGGTTAGCTGAATAAAAGCAGCAAGGGCTTAAAAACACTTTTTAAGTGCGGGAGCTGGTTTTATGAATATGTAGTTACGTGTTTGGATAAAAATACTGAAGCTGAAAATAAGCAGTGATGCGTTTGGCGAAAAAGTGCCGTTAAGCGCTTTTTTCTGTTAAAATTACTGAAATGTCCTTAAATCTGTTAACATTAAAAAAATTGTTTTTAAAGAATTTTCTCTAAAGATTTTAGAAATATTTGTGTTTAGATTTTATTTTTTGATAATTAGTGTTTGTTATTCTTTACTACTAACAAGCTTGTTTTTTGTTTGGTAAAAGGAAATAGAGAGTCTCTAACTCTCAAAAAAAAAAAAGGATTTTCAAGAAAAATAAAATAATAATTATTTGTGAAACTTGCTACTAACAAAGGAGGATGTTTTTTGTTTTTTAAAAGGGACTCAATCCTGAATCCTTGTCCCTTTGAAGACCATCTGAAATAATTTCAAAAGCTCCACCAAATCTCAACTAGGCAAAATTATCTTTTTCAATTGCATAAATAAAATGAGATCCTTATAGAAGCTTTAACTTTTTGAGAGTTTCAAGAATATCAACGAAAAGAAGAATACTCTATATGATGGTTGATTTCTAACTAATGCACAGAAAACAAAAACAGGGGGAAGATAGGTTACACACACCACTGGTTTATGCCATAGAGATAGCCATGGAAGTCAAAGATGAAAACTTGTGGAGGAATGAAGAAGAAACGAAACTAGTAGAGTTGGGGCCTTTTGTTATGTAGGGTTCTTTTGGAAATTACGGAAAAGTGTAAGGGATAAAAAAGGTAAAATCATTGGTCAAACAAAAATAACTTTTAAGCCAAAAAGCGATAAGTTGGGGTTGCCCAGCTTATGGCTTTTGGCTTGTTTTAAGCACTTTTACAACTTGCCAAACACTGAAAAGAGGTTAAGTGATAGAGATTACACAGAGTTAACCTTGGGCTGACCTAACCACAAACAAAAAGAGACTCCCTGGACTGGCTAGATTAATAAATATGGAGAAATTGCCATCAGACATACTTGAAGAAACAGCTGAATGATGCTAGGTTAATTTCTGACTAAGTTGCTAATAAATGTCTATTAATGGACTAAAAAACCTGAGTAGTAGTTCAATGAAGAAATATCATCTAGTGTACTTAAGCAATCCAGATGCTTGCTTTGACGTGAAATACCTAGAGGACACTATTGAAATAAAGTAATAGTTGAAGACATAATTAAGTAAATAAAAGTGTGTTCTCTCTAACAGCTTAAGCTTTTAGCTGAGATGGTCACAGTTCACACACTTCAACATGGTATTAGAGCCAGGAAGAGGTTCTGGGTTCGAGTCTCACCACCACCCAATATCAAAAAGAATTTTTACGTGTTTGGCTCATAAAAAAGAATCAAGCCTGCACGTGAGGAGGCGTGTTGAAGACATAATTAAGTAAATAAAAGTATGTTCTCTCTAACAGCTTAAGCTTTTAGATGAGATGGTCACACACTTCAACAGTAATACTAGTTAGTTTGAGATCCTAAGTTATAGGCTAACGCAATAAGAGATAGTGACATACAATGAGCTTAAAGACATCTCTGATCTGCATACACCAAACATCAGTGGATTGCAAAGTTAAGCGAAATTTCTTGATAGAGAAAAGACAAATCTTCTACTCAGTAAGCCTAAGTTACTGCCAATAATGCCAAAAATATTCTTGATAAGTATTGTGCAAGGCTTCCAGTGTTCAGTAAATATCTTTTGCTGGTTCCTCCATAACTTCTAATCCTATTTTTGGAGAATACTGAAATTTTGTTCTTTTTGCAATTTGGATTACCATGCTGGAAGAGCATTTCTGCTTTAACCTGACAGCTGGCAGTTATGCTTCTCTTTTCTGTATATCAATTATCTTCATCTTATAAGAAAACTATAGTGTAAACTTACGGTCATGTACATTGTTTCTTCCCCATGTGTGGGAGCTGAGAGAATTTAAGTTGAGATAATTGGGCACCCCAAAGCATTATTTGGTGCTTGATGATAATTGATAAGTTCTGAACCTGTAGAGTTAGGCATGAGAAAATAGTGCTAAACAGTTCATCTACAAATTTCAAGGCCAATGGATGAGCTGAAGGTTGAGAGTTGCCTCATCATTTGAGAGCCACAAGATACTGAAGATTTGTGACTGTTTGGTCTGTTAATGGATATGTTCTCTGCTTCTTTAACTTATGGCACAATTTCTTTAGTACCTGTGAGCTGATCAAGAATTGAGCGACCCAGTGAAAAACTAAACTAACCTACAGAGATTTTCTATGTTTGGTTTACACTAAATCTAGATGTCTCAGAAACTTCAGCTCGGAATTTCCTTCATCTATGTGCATGCTTTCACTGGCGTAACTGGTAAAGTTGCTACCATGTGACCAGGAGGTCACGGGTTCAAGCCATGGAAATAACCTCTTGCAGAAATGCAGGGGAAGGCTACGTACAATAGACCCTTGTGGTTCGGGGGCCCGGATCCCACGCATAGCGGGAGCTTAGTGCACCGAGCTGCCCTTTTATGTGCATGCTTTCACTGCTTATAACCCATCCTCTCTTTACCAAATTTACAGACAGCTTTTACCTGTGCAGCCTGTGCTAGATAGTTTCCTCGATGGAAACGGGAGAGCTTCTTCAATGGCATTTCTAACAGCTGCAAATTAAATAGGAATGTCACGTATCACCTTCTGGCACGTTCATGCTTGCAGTTGTCCACCGGCTGATTTGGATTTTTTAGCACATGCATTTCTTTAGCCATTTATCGATGTAAGATGTAGTTTTTTTCCTCCTTTTTAGCTTTTTTATTTTTTTATTTTTTCATTTATGTTTTCTTTATTTTTATTTTATTTTATTTTATTTATCTTTTGCTCTGCTCTTCATGAGGAGTAAGAAGAGGGTTTGGAGAAAAAGTAAATAGGGGTATGTGTTGGATCGGGCGGTACTACAGTTTGTAGATTCAGGCAGATGGCATCCATTTTTCCTTCTCATCTTGGATGAGATTTTGTTTATTTTCTTAATGTCTTTTGCTAATTTTAGTCTATGAATAGTTTGTTTAGTACTAGTAAGAATCTTTTTGCCTTGCTCTGTACACAATTACTTGAGAAGCAATGTCACCAGAATTCTATTGAAATGCATTAATTTTTAGAAAATCTGTCAGTCGTTTACTAATTCTTTCATTGTGATCTTCATACTTTTCATACAAGGTTTGAACCTTTGACATCGAATTTTCTTTTTTAACGTTTCATCTAGCAACACAAACTAAGCTATTTGTCAAAAGCTATGCACTTTTAATAGGACTAGTATCTGGCCATGCGCGTTGCGCGTGTACCCCATATTAATAAGGAAAAAACTCAAGTTCATGAAAATGATGAATTTTAATCTTAATTTAAATAGACTATTAAAGAACATTTTGGATTTATAAAATTAAAGCTAAATGAAAAAATTCAAGTTTCTGAAAATGATGAATTTTAATCTTAAATTAAATATTATTAAAGAATGAAAATGATGAATTTTAATTTTATTTAGCTAATATAGAAACCATATCCAACAAATATCTTCAAAAACAAAAGCGGTAAAGTTGATCCATGCATGTGCCATGGTTTCTCTGATCCAATCTGCATATATGCTACCTTATGTGTTGTGTTCAAGGTTCTGATACCTGTGTTACTAACGTGTAGCATTATCATACTGTACTAAAAGTGAAGCACCCTAATCCAAAAGCTGATTTACAAAAATATCCTTTAAAGATTGAGAGATCATTTTGTCCTTGTACAAAAAAAAATATTATCGCCCATTAAATGATTATGTATTTTTATGTACATTAAATAAGGAGAATTGTATGAAAAGTATGAAGATCACAATGAAAAGTTTTGTTCCATGAACTTGAGCATATCTTGATTCTTAATCTCCTCACTTGTTGGAAGTCCCATCTGTTTTTGTCTTTGATCAAACATCATTTTTTCCACTGCTGCCCTTGTCTCTGTGTCTATATCAGACAATTTACTCTGCTCTGGCTCAACTTTTTGTGTGTCAATTTCTGGTCCACCTTTGAACAAACTCTTCCACCAATCAGATTTGCTTTGCTTAGTAAGAAGAATTGAGATTTCTTTCTGATCTTCTAAACTCCAATAACACTCATCACCTTTCACTGCCCTGAAAATGATAACAACACGATAGGGTCCAAGAATTATTAAAAAAAATCAAGAAACGTGCGGAAGTTAAAAGAAAATCAAGAAACAAAAAACAACGGAAAATTAAAAATAGATTAAATTCAAGAAAGAGTTTTTTGAATTCAAGAAGTCTATTCTTGAAGTTGAATCCTAACAACAATAATTAGCTAACAAAGAACTAATCGCCTTTGGTACAGAATAAAAAACAAAAGATAGATTGTGAAACCCGACCCTTTAAAATAAAAATAACAACAATAAGCCTAAACTTATCACCTTTCTTGAATACCTAGAAGTGCTCTAAGATTTCGAAAGAGTTTAATCTTACCACCTTAAGTTGAGTCTTGAAGGTTAAAGAATAAATCCAAGAGTAGCCACACACAAGAGTGCAAGAAAAGTCTCACAGTGTTTATTGATATTATCTATCATAATCTAAAATCTAAAAACAAAGAAGAAACCCCTTTATATAGAGAGGGAGTCACAAAATTCCTACCTAAAAATAAGAAAATAAAGTCCTAAACTACTTTGGACAACAAGTCCAAATACCTTAGGACAAAGGAAAAATACTAGAAAACAAAAACCAAGTCAATCTTGGAAAGTAACTCCAACAATCTTAGGAAAAGGAAACAATAACCTTAATTACCTAGGAAAGTAATAAATCTAGTACCAAAATATATGAAAATAAGTTAAAACCAATCTTGGATAGAATCTTGAAAGTCGCAAACCAATCATGGGTAGGATCTTGAAAATCTTGGAGGCACCTTACAAGCAACTTGGCACCAACTTGTACCCAACTTCTATCACGCCTATTGAACCTTTCTTGGGCAGCAATTAAGTCCTTTTTATGTTATAAAAACTTCGCTTCATGTAGGACTTATTGGGCTGCAAGTTTGGACACATTTTAGGTGCCAAATAGGTCCAATAATGGCCTGATTTGGACCTTCTTCAGAGGATGTCTCTTGGGATCTAATCCACCTTTTCTTGGACATGAATTTGGACCATAAAATAATTATAATACCTAGACAACTCATATCCTTTATCCTTGAGCTCTCCATCCCAATTAACAACTTCTTTATTTGCACTTGAAGTCTAATGACCTTGTTTTGCAACTCTTTAACTTGACATTTTGTTAAAGTCCCTCTTTGAGATTTCAAAGCTTCATTCTTTCCCTTGAATATATTTGAGCTTCCTAGGATGCTATCATTCCCCTGTTCATGAAGAAAATTCTTCCTCGAATTTCGACCTTGCAAGAAAAAGAAGTCACGCACTAGTAAATGACATCCACTAATCTGAAAAAATGGTAGGAATAAAATATGATAGTGACCATGTGTCCACTTAACCCAATTAAGCCTAATAGGCGTAAATACTCCTTTATAAAGCATATGGGCATCATCATCCCAATAAAATTTATGCCTACTTAGAGTTGTCCAATAAAAACCTCTCTTAGATGTACTATGTAATGAAATTTGCAATGCGATATTGTCAATAGGGTAGTCCAAACATGTGCATGCCAAAGAAATTATAAAATATTGGTCATGCATCCATTTAACACAAGTATCTCTGCCACATGTATCAAATAAGACACTCTTATGATATAGCCAAGTATCAATTATAAATCCCATGGATTCTTTTACATGTAAGTTATTCAAAGAAGCACATAAATTCTCAGAAAGATAAGAAGAACCCATAAATTCTAAAATACACATTTCAATACATTCAAGCTCATGATTATAACTTTTCCCAATAATATTCGCAACATCAATAGATTCTACATAATTTCTCAAATTATCACAAAAAGAGTCATAGATAGGTTCATGAAAGAGTATTCAATTACTAACGTCACAATAATCATGCATATCCTCTTTAATAGTAGCAAACACTTTTACAGGCTCACAATCAACATGCCTAGAGGAATGACTTCCCATCAAACAACAAAACTCACATTCTATCAATTTATCACATGAAAACTCATTAGACACTTGAATAAGAGAAGAAAGAATATTTAACTTATTAGCAAGCCTCTTCTCATAAATTTCATGCCTCTTTCCACCAAGTTGGAATACATAATCATCTATGTCATACTCAATTTCAAAAGGAAGCAAATTACTCTTGCACTTTAACTTAGATATTACAGTTAATGACTTGATATGCATCAAAATATCATCATCCACAAAAATTATAAAGTCACCAACATAAGAAATAAGAGTATAGTTCATTACCTCCAAAAATACCTTAGGTGTTCTAGGAAGGCCAAGAATGTGAATGAACCAATTATACATATCATACTTGGACTTATTTACTAATGGAACAACATCACCTTGTATTCTTTTATGCAATGATTCCAGCTTAGAAATGGCTTTAGGAAACTCCATGTCATAAACCTGTAAATAAGAATTAAAATAGTCAAAAAGTTCAATAACAAAGAATTTAACCAAGCTTTTATCTTCCACCATCCAACAAGAATTAATTTTGCTTAATTCATGTTGGAATCCAATTGGATCCTTTACCACCATTTCTCGCGCCTCACCTCTCCTTTCAAAAGGTCTTTCAACACGTGGATGCACAAAATCACAAGAACTAAAACAAGAATGAGTTAATGGGTTAGGAAGTAAAGAAATTTAATTCTTGCTTACACTCTCTTTGGCTTTTATCACAAAACTAACTTTTCCCTCACCCTTAGCCTCTTTTCTCTCACTAAAACTTTTTTCTTCTTCTTTACTCAAACCCTTTGTTTTTCTCTCTCTACCTCAAAGACTTTTCTTATCTCATTGCCTTCTCTCTTTTCTTTTCGCTCAAGCTCGCTCTCTTTCTCAATTGACATCCCATTCTCTTCACTCAATACAACCTCTCCTTTTTCCTCTCTTGGGATGTCAACATGTACTCCCTTACTTCTTTCATTCTTTTCTCTCTCATATTTTTTCATATTCTCTTTAACAGTCTTTTCATCTTCATAAATTTATGAGGGAGTCAAAGGTCCAAGAATAAGTTTCTTTCCGTTAACCTCAAAAGAGTATCTATTTTTTTTCATGTTATATAAAGCTCTTCTATAGGTATACCATGGCTTTCCCAACAAGATATGATAATTATTCATGGGAATCACATCACACCAGATCACATCCTCATACCTTTCAATAGAGAATAGTAATAAAACTCTTTTATCTACCTATATTTCTCTCAACATGTAGGGTTCAATATGCTCAACACAAGGCAAGTTTAATTTTTCAACCATATAAGTGCTAATTGAATTATAGCCAAACTCTTTGTCAATTCTAAGGGCACAAATCGCAGACATCACTTTAGCTCTTGTTTGAAAAATAATTTTACCATTGTCTTCCTTCCATTCGTTATACTGTAAGTTCGACTTTTCAAGTTGTTGAGTCATAGCTTGCCTCCTTTCACTATAACTACCGGTTTGAAACATCTTGAACAAAGATTAGAAGAATTATGTATCTCTCAAATTTTGGCTTTTTCCTCTAATGTTCTCGCCTCTCTTGCCTTTTTTCCACTCAAAGCAACTCTTGGTCGTTAAACTTTAGATTTATTAATAAACCTTACTAGTCACAACCCTTAGTGATAAGAATGTGAAGTTATAAAAAGAAAAAGAAAGTGAAGGACCAAACCTTGGAAGAATAGGAATTGGAAATGTAGAAACAATAAGGAAAGAATTTAGGAAGCCCAAAACCCACAAGAATAAGGAAAGAAGTTACCTTAATCTTCAAGAACTAGGATCCCCTCTTCTTGTTTCCTTTTTTGACTTGGAAACCAAATAACACTTGAATTCTACAAATAATAATGAGTTATAATGCTTTTCTTTTGGCTGATTTTCATTTTTTTTTGGTGTTTTGTTTTTGGTATTGTTTTGCTCAAGAACCTCCCAAGATTATAAAGATTGAAATCTTGATAAGCCTATGCTCTAATACCACTTGATAACAACACGATCAGGGTCCAAGAATTACTAAAGAAAATCGAGAAACATGCGGAAGCTAAAAGAAAATAAAAAAACAAAAAACAACGGAAAATTAAAGATAGATTGAATTCAAGAAAGAGTTTCTTGAGCATCCTAACAACAACAATTAGCTAACAAAAAACTAATCGTCTTTGGTAGAGAATTAAAAACAAGAGATAGATTGTGAAAGCCAATCCTTTAGAATAACAAGAACAACAATAAGCCTAAACTTATCACCTTTCTTGAATACCTAGAAGTGATCTAAGATTTCGAAAGAGTTTAATCTTACCACCTTAAGTTGAATCTTGAAGGTTGAAGAATAAATCCAAGAGTAGCCACACACAAGAGTGCAAGAAAAATATCACAATTTTTATTGATATTGTCTATCATAATCTAAAATCTAAAAACAAAGAAGATACACCTTTGTATAAAGAGGAGGTCACGAAATTCCTACCTAAAACCAAGGAAATAAAGTCCTAAACTACTTTGGACAACACGTCCAAATACCTTAGGAAAAGAAAAAATATTAGAAAACAAAAACCAAGTCAATCTTGGAAAGTAACTCGAACAATCTTAGGAAAAGGAAAACATAACCTTAATTACCTAGGAAAGCAATAAATCTAGTACCAAAATATTTAGAAATAAGTTAAAACCAATCTTGGATAGAATCTTGAAAGTCGCAAACCAATCATGGATGAGATCTTAGAAATCTTAGAGGCAACTTGCAAGCAACTTGGCACCAACTTGTACCCAACTTCTATCACGCCTATTGAACCTTTCTTGGGCAGAAAGTAAGTCCTTTTTATGTTATAAAAACTTGGCTTCATGTAGGACTTATTGGGCTGCAAGTTTGGACACATTTTTAGGTGCCAAATAGGTCCAATAATGGTCTGATTTGGACCTTGTTCAGAGGATGTCTATTGGGATCTAATCTATCTTTTCTTGGACATGAATGTAGACCATAAAATAATTATAATACCTAGACAACTCATATCCTTTATCCTTGATCTCTCCATCCCAATTAACAACTTCTTTATATGCACTTGAAGTCTAATGACCTTGTTTTGCAACTCTTTAACTTGACATTTTATTAAAGGCCCTCTTTGAGATTTCAAAGCTTCATTCTTGTCCTTGAATAGATTTGAGCTTCCTAGGATGCTATCATTTCCCTCTTCATGAAGAAAATTCTTCCTCGAATTTCGACCTTGCAAGAAAAAGAAGTCACGTACTAGTAAATGGCATCCACTAATCTGAACAAATGGTAAGAATAAAATAAGATAGTGACGATGTGTTCACTTAACCCAATTAAGCCTAATAGGTGTAAATACTCCTTTATAAAGCATATGGACATCATCATCCTAATAACATTTATGCTTACTTAGAGTTGTCCAATAAAAACCTCTCTTAGATGCACTATGTAATAAAGTTTGCAATGCGATCTTGTCAATAAGGTAGTTCAAACATGTGCATGCCAAAGAAATTATAAAATATTGGTCATGCATCCATTTAACACAAGTATCTCTGCAACATGTATCAAATAAGACACTCTTATGATATAGCCAAGTACTAATTATAAATCCCATGGATTCTTCTACATGTAAGTTATTCAAAGAAGCACATAAATTCTCAGAAAGGTTAGAAGAATCCATAAATTCCAAAATACAAATTTCAATACATTCAAGCTCATAATTATAACTTTCCCCAATAATATTCGCAACATCAATGGATTCTACATAATTGCTCTAATTGTCACAGAAAGAGTCATAGATAGGTTCATGAAAGAGTATTTTATCACTAACGTCACAATAATCATGCATATCCTCTTTAATAGTAGCAAACACTTTTAAAGGCTCACAATCAACATGCCTAGAGGAATGAATTACCATCAAACAACAAAACTCACATTCTAGCAATTTATCACATGAAAACTTATTAGACACTTGAATAAGAGAAGAAAGAACATTTAACTCATTAGCAAGCCTCTTCTCATAAATTTCATGCCTCTTTCCACCAAGTTGGAATGCATAATCATCTATGCCATACTCAATTTCAAAAGAAAACAAATTACTCTTGCAATTTAACTTAGATATTACAGTTAATGACTTGATATGCATCAAAATATCATCATCCACAAAAATTATAAAGTCACCAACATAAGAAATACGAGTATAGTTCATTACCTCCAAAAATACCTTAGGTGTTCTAGGAAGGCCAAGAATGTCAATGAACCAATTATACATATCATACTTGGACTTATTTACTAATGGAACAACATCACCTTGTATTCTTTTATGCAATGATTCCAGCTTAGCAATGGCTTTAGGAAACTCCATGTCATAAACCTCTAAATAAGAATTAAAATAGTCAAAAGGTTCAATAACAAAGAATTTAACCAGGCTTTTATCTTTCACCATCCAACAAGAATTAAGATTTAATTTTTCAACCATATAAGTGCTAATTGAGTTATAGCCAAACTCTTTGTCAATTCTAAGGGCACAAATCGCAGACATCACTTTAGCTCTTATTTGAAAAATAATTTTACCATTGTCTTCCTTCCATTCGGTATACTGTAAGTTCGAATTTTCAAGTTGTTGAGTTATAGCTCGCCTCCTTTCACTATAACTACCTGTTTGAAACATCTTGAACAAAGATTAGAAGAATTATGTATCTCTCAAATTTTGGCTTTTTCCTCTATTGTTCTCGCCTCTCTTGCCTTTTTTTCACTCAAAGCAACTCTTGGTCGTTAAACTTTAGATTTATTAATAAACCTTACTAGTCACAACCCTTAATGATAAGAATGTGGAGTTACAAAAAGAAAAAGAAAGTGAAGGACCAAACCTTGAAAGAATAGGAATTGGTTATGCAGAAAAAATAAGGAAAGAATTTAGGAAACCCAAAACCCACAAGAATAAGGAAAGAAGTTACCTTAATCTTCAAGAACTAGGATCCCCTTTTCTTGTTTTCTTTCTTGACTTAGAAACCAAATAACACTTGAATTCTACAAATAATAATGAGCCATAATGCTTTTCTTTTGACTGATTTTCATTTTTTTTTTGGTTTTGTTTTGCTTAAGAACCTCCCAAGATTATCAAGATTTAAATCTTGATCAGCCTATGCTCTGATACCACTTGATAACAACACGATATGGGTTCAAGAATTACTAAAGAAAATCAAGAAACGTGCGGAAGCTAAAAGAAAATAAAGAAACAAAAAACAACGGAAAATTAAAGATAGATTGAATTCAAGAAAGAGTTTCTTGAATTCAAGAAATCTATTCTTGAAGTTGAATCCTAACAACAACAATTAGCTAACAAGAACTAATCGCCTTTGGTAGAGAATTAAAAACAATAGATAGATTGTGAAACCTGACCCTTTAGAATAATAAGAACAATAATAAGCCTAAACTTATCACCTTTCTTGAATACCTAGAAGTGATCTAAGATTTTGAAAGAGTTTAATCTTACCACCTTAAGTTGAGTCTTGAAGGTTGAAGAATAAATCTAAGAGTAGCCACACACAAGAGTGCAAGAAAAATCTCACAATTTTTATTGATATTGTCTATCATAATCTAAAATCTAAAAACTAAGAAGATACACCTTTGTATAAAGAGGAGGTCACGAAATTCCTACCTAAAACCAAGGAAATAAAGTCCTAAACTACTTTGGACAACAAGTCCAAATACCTTAGGAAAAGGAAATATATTAGAAAACAAAAACCAAGTCAATCTTGGAAAGTAACTCCAACAATCTTAGGAAAAGGAAAACATAACCTTAATTACCTAGGAAAGCAATAAATCTAGTACCAAAATATTTAGAAATAAGTTAAAACCAATCTTGGATAGAATCTTGAAAGTCGCAAACCAATCATGGATGGGATCTTAGAAATCTTAGAGGCAACTTGCAAGCAACTTGACACCAACTTGTACCCAACTTCTATCATGCCTATTGAACCTTTCTTGGGCAAAAAGTAAGTCCTTTTTATGTTATAAAAACTTGGCTTCATGTAGGACTTATTGGGCTGCAAGTTTGGACACATTTTTAGGTGCCAAATAGGTCCAATAATGGCCTGATTTGGACCTTCTTCAGAGGAAGTCTTTTGGGATCTAATCCACCTTTTCTTGGACATGAATTTGGACCATAAAATAATTATAATACCTAGACAACTCATATCCTTTATTCTTGATCTCTCCATCCTAATTAACAACTTCTTTATTTGCACTTGAAGTCTAATGACCTTGTTTTGTAATTCTTTAACTTGACATTTTGCTAAAGGCCCTCTTTGAGATTCCAAAGCTTCATTCTTGTCCTTGAATAGATTTGAGCTTTCTAGGATGCTATCAGAAAAATTCACCATCTATGATTAGTGGGGGGATTTGCAGTCGTACCCTATATTTGTGCCACCTTTTAACTTGTACCCTATTTTTTAAAATTATTAATTTGGTAGCCATCTCACAAAAAATCCGTAATAATATGACAATTACACCCCTGGCAAAAGATATAAAACGATATCCTCCTCTCCTCTCAGCAACTTTATAAAAAAATCAGAAACTTGTCGAGATTCATCTTCAGAATCACACTTGTACGAAGTTGTTTTACCTTGAAGCTAAAACTTCATGTTAATGTAGCATGAAGTTGTTTCATGTTGAAGCTAAAACTTCATGTTAATGTAGCATGAAGTTGTTTCATGTTGAAGCTAAAACTTCATGTTAATGTAGCATGAAGTTGTTTCATGTTGAAGCTAAAACTTTATGCTAATGCATGCTGAAGTTATTTATCCTGCAGTCTACAGTTTTGTCATGAATTTTATCTGAAACTTCAGTCTAAACATACTGAAGTTATTTAGTTCATTTGCTAAAACTTCAGACTAAACATGCTGAAGTTATTTAGTTCATTTGCTAAAACTTCAGACTAAACATGCTGAAGTTATTTAGTTCATTTGCTAAAACTTCAGACTAAACATGCTGAAGTTATTTAGTTCATTTGCTAAAACTTCAGACTAAACATGCTGAAGTTATTTAGTTCATTTGCTAAAACTTCAGACTAAACATGCTGAAGTTATTTAGTTCATTTGCTAAAACTTCAGACTAAACATGCTGAAGTTATTTAGTTCATTTGCTAAAACTTCAGACTAAACATGCTGAAGTTATTTAGTTCATTTGCTAAAACTTCAGACTAAACATGCTGAAGTTATTTAGTTCATTTGCTAAAACTTCAGACTAAACATGCTGAAGTTATTTAGTTCATTTGCTAAAACTTCAGACTAAACATGCTGAAGTTATTTAGTTCATTTGCTAAAACTTCAGACTAAATATGCTTAAGTTTTTGTCTTGCAGTATGTAATTTTCTAAAGAGTTTTTGCTAATGCATGCTGAAGTTATTTAGTTCATTTGCTAAAACTTCATACCAAAATATGCTGCAATTTTATAACGCAGTCTACAGTTTTATCTTGTGTTTTATCCGAAACTTCAGTCTAAACAACTTGAAGTTTTTTAGTTTATTTGCTAAAATTTTAGCCTAAACATGCTTAAGTTTTTGTCCTGCAGTTTGTCAATAGTCTTTTATTAAAGAAGGGCAAAATCATCTTTTTAAAATACTTTTAACAAAAAAATGGGTATCGTATGCAAACGGAAAAATAAAATGGGTATAAGTTAAAAAGGGACGACCAAATAGGGCGCCCCATGCAATTTTTATGATTAGTGGCTGGCCCTTTAGTCCAACTTTGAGGGAAGTATTCTTGATGGAGTCCGAAATCGAAGTGTGGATTTTTTGGGCTCAAAGCACAAAAATAGATGAAAAAAATAACTGGTGACCATATGCATTATACCTTAACGGCACGTTTGTCCGTTAAGGTATAGCGCATGGAATGCATGCGCTATACCTGATTTTTAAATATCGGTCAAAGTACAATTATAGCGCATAGATGCACTATACCTGAAGTTGAAAAGACACCTGAAGTTAAAAAGACAGATAGGTATAGCGCATCTAATATATGCATTATACCTGTATTGAAAATTGACCAGTCTTTCTCCTTTCGCGACAAAACCTCAAAAAGCTCCCCCCATATATTTTTAAAGCTTAAAGCTCCATTGGAGCCCACCTGTCCCCCAAAAATCGTGTTCCCTCATTATTTTAGCGAGCTAACACCCGATTCAAGGCGTTATCATGTAGTGGATCTCTTTTATTGCTTGTTTCAGTGGTCAAGTCTTCAATTTTTTTCGATTCAAAAAACTCTAAAAAGAGTTATTCCGAATGATTTTTGTAGTAAAACTCATGAATAATTCTCCATGTCAAGGCCATTCGACTTGTTTGGCTTTAGATTCTTGTTTTCTTCTTCTTTTGGTGCTGAAAAAGAATTTTCTGCTGCTGAAGAAGAATTTTCTTTTTCTTTTGGGGCTGACGAAGAATTTTATTTTTCGTTATAGGCGTCATGGATTGTTCTTGATTTTCTTCCAATGTAGTCCGAAAGAACTGTCATTCTTGAAGAATATTGAACGTTCTTTTAAGAAGTTGAGAGGAGAAGAACGAGAAGATAGTTATGATGAATTGATGTGAAAATTTGGGAGAATAATTGGGTGTATATATAGAGAAATAAAACCCTATTTCATTACGAATTAGAATCCTTAGTGGAGTTGGAAAGCCCCTAAATTCTTTTTTCTTCTGAATGTTTGAATTAAGAAAAGAAAAAAAAATATTTTGTGAGAACCGAATCTTACGTGGTAAGTGGTTTAATTTTTCTAACTTGTCTTTATTACAAAAAGAACTTTAAATTATCAATCAATTTTACTAATTGAGATAGCCTGTGGCTAACTTAACAACGAGTTACTAACGATTAGAAATCAACTTTTGGAGTGTTCCTTATTTTGTTCGTTTGATATATAATTTTTTCCCTTTTCTCTTTATCTCAATTATTTGTGAAAATGGAATTTTTATTAGGACTATAGATGAATTTGGATCCAAATTATTATCGCTTTGCTTAATCTTGTCACAATAAAAGTTCGAGTTTTCTTCAAAACTGAGAGAACATGAAAATTCAAAAGAAA
Organism: Nicotiana otophora; assembly: GCA_000715115.1. Classification (NCBI taxonomy): domain Eukaryota; kingdom Viridiplantae; phylum Streptophyta; class Magnoliopsida; order Solanales; family Solanaceae; genus Nicotiana; species Nicotiana otophora. Next base: position 21,341 of record AWOL01S0060540.1, read on the forward strand.
ATAGATTGTTTTATCCTGAAACTCAAACAAAACCACCTAAGGTCCTATCCTAGTGCCTAGCTTTAGATTCGAAAAGTAAACATAAAACATTTCGCTTGAGACTGACACAATTCGCTAAATTATGTTAGTTTAAAGTTTCGTTCTTTTTAACTATTTTTTTGCATAATTTTCCAGGCACCTTACTCTTTATATTATGAGGACTTCGGCATACTCAATATTTCTAACGGAAAAAGGGTCATCTTTATCTTTGTACTATGAGAAATAAGTCGCATCTATCATCCATTTAAGTTTTTTTAACATTAATGACCTTACGACTATATACTTTTGTCTCTGATTACCCTCCACTTGTTAAACCACTAAATTTAACTTAAGATTTGCATGTGGTTGAATATGGTTCATTAAAAGAATACCTCCCCCCCCCCCCCCCCCACATTTCAAAATAAAACTCACCTGACATATCTAAATAACACACCCATATCCGAAACCCCCTATTTTATCCCCTTTATTAATTGGTGAGGAAGCTTCCTTTATATGGTTTGGCAATATCATGTCGGTGTTTGCCTAGATTATATATAGATGCTCTTTGGACCATATTTAATTTTCGGCTTACTAACCAAATACCAGAAAATAAGAAACAAATTATTTTTCGAAAAAAACAAATTCTGTGGAAAACATTCACAAAAAATATTTTCTTTCGTACCAAACAGGGAAACACACCCTATTCCCTGTATGCACGATGATACCCACTAGGTAGCTTTTGAGACTTAATACCTTAAGTTATCTGATCCACAAGATAATGTGGAAAAAATCACTTGGACTAGAAATATGCACACTAACTGTACATTTAGTATCAGTGTCAGACAAAACAACTATCAAGACGATGGCAACTCGCATCCAACACAACTACACGAGCAAACCATCAACCAGAAGAAAGATCCAAAGCTCCATCCTCTCATACCAAATCGTCTGGAAATTCATCAATATGGGTACTGTAGTATTATTCTATACGTCTCAGAATTTGAATTTCATCACTTTTTACAAAATTTATTGCAAAAATAATTATTGTATTACCTTTATCCCAGAACGGCCAGAGCGACCAATACGATAAATGAAACAATTTAGATGATACACCAAACCAACTGATTGTATTAACTCAATACTAATTGGAATTACAAATCAATTTCTAATGATAATAAGGACATCACAACAAAAATCTAAGAAGAAAGAGGATGAGAAAAAGATCGATACAGAATTGGGGATGAGAAGTATATAAGAAAAACATAGATAAGAAAACAGATCTAACACTTGACAATTTTAGCATAACAATGCACTAAGCCTTCTATTGTATTTATAACTAATTTTCCCAAACTGCACTTTCATGCACTGAGCAACTACCTATGCTCAAAATGAGTCCCATGCATAATTTTCTAAATTTCAAAAGATATCCTCTACTAAGTGACTCACAGAGTTTACAACAATACCTCCTACCTCAAAAGAACCTTGTCCTCAAGATTCGAGTAAATCAGAAATTACAGCAAAATTCACTTGACCTTGTCAATAGCAAATACGAACGTCATAGCAACAGTAGGTGTTGGGATGTAATGACCTGGCCGGTCCTTTTGAGTTTTAGTGCTTCATTTTGCGATTCAAGGCTTCTAATAGGTTCATTGGATACTTTATGACTTGCATGCGTCGTTGCTTATGGTTTCCGAGACATTCGAGAGAGTTTTGGAAAGAGAATTCTTATTTCAGAAGCTTTAAGTTATTGAAGTTGACCAATGGTAGACTTTTGTGTAAATGACTATAGATTTGTGATTTAGTAAACTTCAGATGATGATTTTGGAATTGTAAATATATTTGGTTCGGGTCTTGGGTGACCCAAGGTTATTCTGGCGCTTCTAGTCGAAACTTAGAAAGTTGAGTTATGAACATTTGAAATTCTTGAGTTTTGATGCTTGATTCTTGTTTTGATGTTTTGAGCTTACGAGCGAGTCTGTGTTATGTTTATATACTTGTTGGATGATTGGATGGGGTCTCGAGAGGGCTCGTGTATGTTTCCGACAATTTTTGAGAAGTTATCCATTGCTGGTACAGTTGTTATCGCATTTGCGATGACAAGTTCGCAATTGCGGACGTCACCTCGCATTTGCGAGAGAAGGGAGAGGAAGGACAAAGTAGCATTTGTGATGCTGGGGATCGGATTTGCGAAGCATGAGTTGCATTTACGAATGTGGAGTGCTCAGGTGGAATTTGCATTTGCGATTATTTGGTCGCATTTACGATTGGGGAGGCTTAGGGAGGTTCGCATTTGCGATCACTTGGTCGCATTTGCAAGCTTTGCATTTGTGATGCTTTGCTTTTGTTCGCATTTGTGACATCGGAAACTAAGTTATAAGGGAAGGGTTTAGAGATTAGTTTATTGTATTATATTTTTGAGTCATAGACTTCATTAGGAGGTGATTTTTGAGTGAATTTTCTTCCCAACTTCTAAGGACAGTAATTTTATGTATTCTTGATTTAATTTTATGATTTTTCATAGATTCTTACTCTTCAATTCAAGATTTCATAGTGTTGAAATTAGGGTTTTGAGGTAAAACTTATGAGAGCTAATTTTGGAGATTTGGACCTTAATTTGAGGTCGGATCTTGAAGCTAATTATATATTTGGACTCATGGAATTATGGGTTATCGGGATTTGGTCTTGATTTTGAATTTAGACTATGTAGTCACAGATTAACTTTTTGTTTACTTTTGGGATTTTAACAAATATTGAACCTTTATTGATTGGGGATATTTGCTTTAGCATTGTTTCACTTACTTAGATGATATTTGACTAGGTTTTAATCATTTTGAGGATTATTTCTAAGGAAGACGGTATTGGGTTATGAAAATTATTTCGGAATGAGGTAAGCGCATTGCCTAGGTTTTTTGAGAAAATTTTTCCTAATAAATGATATGGTTTGCTACATGCAAGGGAGATGCATATGCAAGGTGACGGACGTATATGCATGTAACGACCCAACCGGTCGTTTTGAGTTTTGGCATTACATTCTGTGACTTGAGACTTCGAGCAGCTTTTTATGATGTATTATGACTTGCGTGCAGGGTTGATTTTGGTTTTCGAGTGGTTTAGGGTTGATTTGATAGAGAGATTCTCATTTTGAAAGCTTTAAGTTGAAATAGTTGACCAAGGTTTGACTTTTGAGTCAACTATCTCAAAATCGAGATTGAATGGTTTCAATAGGTCATATGGTTATTTTGCACTTGAGCGTATGTTCAGATTTGAAATTGGATGTTCCTTAGCAGGTTTCAACTCCATTTATCGAAAGTTTGTAATTTGAAGAATTGGAAAGTTCATAGGTTTGACTGGGAGTTGACTTTTGTGTTATCAGACTCTTATTATGGTTGTAGGACCTTGCATAGGTTCATGTGGTTGATTGAAACTTGTGTGCAAAGTTTTGTTGTGAATCAGAATGTTTAAGTGTGATTCGGACGCGTTCGGTAAGTTTGAAGGTTTAAAAGTTAAGAAAATGATTTTGATCTTCGATTCTTGGTTTTTATGTTATTTGTGGTGTTTCAAGCCTTTGCATAAGTTTGGATTAGGTTTATGGACTTGTTGGTATAATGGACGGAGTCCCGAGGGGCTCGGGTGAGTTACAGACTATTTCTAGGCCCTTTTTAGCTGCTAGTTTTTGGCTACAGAAATGTACATCGCAATTGCGGAACTCTGCACCGTGTTCGCGAAGAGTAAAATGCATTGTTGGACTTATGAGTTGCGTTCGCGGAGGGACAGATCGCATTCGCAAAGAAGAAATTTCAGTTATCACTAGGCTGAATCCTGAAGCTTATATCTTACAATATATAAAGCATTTTGGTTTGATCCAAAATGCAAGTTGTAGATCTTTGTGCCTAGTTTTTGAAAAATAAAACTATTTGTCATTTGGAGATCTGTACAAAAAGGTATAGCCGTTATAATATTGGATGTCTGGAAAGAGTTTAGAAAGTTTTAATGAAGTTTGTTCATCACGATTGCGGAGCTTCATGGCCGCGATCGCGAAGGGTAAAATTGTGATTGCCATTTTTGAAATTGTGATCATGAGGTTGGTGACCGCGATTGCTAAGAAGGAGGTCTGGCAGTGCTATCTAATGTCCAATTTCGGGATTTTGAGTTTATTTTGTTTACTTTTTGCGTTCTTGGAGCACAAGTAAGGCGATTTTGGAGGAGATAAACACCCAAATTATGAGAGTAAGTAATTTTATCTTTGTTTTGATTATATATTTTATTTTTTCATTGTTTATTATACCTAAATCTAGGATTTGAAGACAAAAAATTGGGGGGTTTTGAAAACTAATTATTTATTTTGACTCAGTAGGTTATGGGTCATCGAAATTTGGTATTCGTTTCAGATTCAGGCACGAGGACCTAGGTTAACTTTGTTGACTTTTTGGAAATACTTCAAAGATCGAAGCTTTATAGATCGGGATCGCCATCTATAGCAATGCTTGACTTCCTTGGTTGATGTTTGTCTTGGATTTGCGTGATTGGAGGGCTAGAGCGAGGTTTTTTATGTGATTTGAGATTGAAGTCTAGCCCAGATGAGGTAAGTATCTTGCCTAATCTTATTGAGGGAGTAACCCTTAGGATATGACTGTTTGTCTAATTGAAATATGAGAAGCGACGTATATGCGAAGTGACGAGCATATATACGGGTGCTATGTATGATTCATGACTAGAATAGTCTTTAGGATGTACTAAAGTTAATCATTGGTTGGACTTTGCATCTCTTCTCTATTTGCAAACTCCTTGGATGTAAGCATGATTTTCTACATATCTTCTCTATATGCTAGCCCCGAAATGTATACATGCCCTTATGCATATCTTCTCTATATGCTACCTTACTTGATGAGATGAGATACGATGCATCCGTGCGACTTGACTTGTTTAATCATACATATCTTCTCTATATGAAATTGTTGAAGGATTAATTAAGTAATCATGCATATCTTCTTTATATGCACTCGTTGAAGGATTAATTGATATTTCACACATATCTTCTCTATATGTAACTGCTGTAGGATTTTCTGGTATTTCGTGCATATCATCTCTATATGAAATTGTGGAAGGATTGTTTGATACTTTACTCATATCTCCTATATATGCAAGCTTGACGATTTAATGATATTAGATGTATATTTTCTGTATATGCTGAGTTGTTGAACTAGAATAGTATCTGGGCATATCTTCTCTAGATGCAATTGTTGATGTGATATTTGATAGCAAAAGCATACCTTCTTTACGTGTTGAACTGTTAAGATACTTGCACACATATTCTCTATATGCACTATGTGGTACTTGTATTTCCTGTTTAGACTTCGTTACTGCTGCTGGGTATACGGATATATATATATATATATATATATATATATATATTATACACACACACTGAGTATCCTTGACCCTCACCTGGTCACTACTTCACCGAGGTTAGTCAGGATACTTACTGAGTACATGGGGTCGGTTGTACTCATTCTTTATTTCTGTACCTTGCATGCAGATCTTGGAGATGAGCTGCTGTGGATGACGAAGCTGGCACTGAAGATGTACCTACTTCCCGGATACAACTACCACTTATCCTTGGTAGCTTTGGATTCATACTCTGTTCATGTATATTCCACACAGATGTTGTATTTATTTTCGTACCATCTTGTAAAGCTAAATCTTAGTGGCTCATGACTTGTACTATCTATCAACTCTTGGGATATTATCTAGAAATTCAGCTATTTCAATTACTGATTTCTTATAATCTTCATTTGAATTGTGTAACTGTTGTTTGGCTTACCTAGCGGGTTGGGTTAGGTGCCATCACGACTAGGTAAAAATTGGGTCATGACAATGCATGTACCAGGGTTATCCATGTTCGGGGTAGATTATATGCTTCGTTGTGCCTTGTTGAACTATGCGAATTTCTTGATTTATGTTTCACTTTATTCTTATGATAAAATGAGAATAATTATCCATGCTAGAGATTATGTTTAAGTTTATGTCGTCCTAATTGAACGTAATAGACCATTCTTAAGATTGTTAATATACTCGATTAGGTTCAAGTTATGGTTTATATCATAAGCACGCGTCTATATCCATTATTCTTATGATATTCGAGTTTTCTTTTTCATATTAAAATCGTGTTTGAGTTTTGTTGATATACTTGAATATACATGAAATGTTGGCTTGCTTATTGGTGTAAAAGTTGTGATTATCTATTACGTGAGTATTATACTTATTCACTCTTGTTAACACTATTTATGCTTTCCGCCTTATTTGGTATTATTTTGTATATGCTTGGTGAAGAAGAGTGGATTGCACGAAGGATGTTTCTGTGTTTGTAAGGAAGACCAATTTATGCAGAAGGGTATTCCGTGCTTGTGAGGATGAGTGAATTATGTACGAAGGATATTTCCATGCTTCTTGATATTATTTTTATTATCACAAAGGGTGTTTTCGTGCAAGTAAGAATGAGAGTTCATGGCACGAAGGGTGTTTTCGTGCAAGCGAGGACGAGAGACATGCATTACATTGTGTTGTCCCTTTTTCATATACATATTGTGCCTTTTAGTTAGTTTGTTGTTGTTACCTGTCTTCTACCTTAATTGTTATTGTCCTAATTATGCCTCCTATTTGTTTGCTAATGTTACGTCTATGCTCCCTTTCTTGTTGGTTATATTTACGCATATGCCTTCTATCTTGTTTATTATAGTTACACTTATACCTTTTTTCTTGTTTGCTATTAATACCTATAGTTTTCTACCTTATTTGCTAGTGTTATATCTATGCCTTCTACCTTATTTGTTGCTGTTATCTACATGCTACTACCTTATTTGTTACCGTTATTTGTATACTTTCTATCTCATTGTTACTCTTAGTTTTATGCCTTCTACTTGGTCGATACTATTATACATATGCTTGGTGAGGATGAGATAAATGCACGAAGGGTGTTGCCGTGCTATTTAATTTGACATACATACATATGCTTGGTAAGGATGAGATAAATAGACGAAGGGTGTAGCCATGCCATTTGAATTGTTATCTTGGACATACCACTTTTAGTTATGCGGGTGTAAGGCCCCAAAAAGTTCACCAAGGAATTTAAGGTTTTGTAGTGTCGAGGTAGGCTTATGTGTTTGAGGGTTGTAGAAATTCATCGAGGGTTGAAGAATGCATCGAGGTGTTGGTGGAAATATTTTTGCTGAAGAGCTAATTATGCGGTCAGATTCGTGACCGCAGATCCATTCTGCGGGCCGCATAAGCGTCGCAGAGTTGAGCAGGGAGTTGTCAAATTTTGAGGGTTGTTTCGCGGTCCATTATGCGATCACATACCTGTTTAGCGGTCCGCACTTTTGTCGCAGAGTTAGCATGAGGAAATTTCATTGGGTGATTCTGCAGCCCATTCTGCGGCCGCATAAGTGGTCTGCGGACCGCAGACCTGTCACAGACCGGCCCAGTGCATCCCATCTCTTGGCATCATTTTTGCGGTCCATTTTACGGACCGCATACCTGTTATGCAGGCAATTCTGCGACCGCAGACTTGAGTTCGGAGGGTCCATTTTTCTATTTTTATAACCCGACCCCATTTTGATAAATAGCCTTTGGGGATCGTTTTGAAGGTTAAAATCTGATATTTTTAGAGAGAAGTGAGATTTTTCTAGAGAGAGGAAGAAGCTCAAGTGCTTTGTCCATCAAGATCTTGTCCAAGCTTTGAAATCCAACAAGGAAATCTCACAAGATCTTCACTCAAGAGGTAAAGTTCTAACCCTAGTCTTCAATTGCGAGTTTGGGGTAAAAGATGGGTGATTGGGAGTATGATTCTTGGGTGTGAGAGTATTATGTATACATGCATGTACTAATAAGGTTTGTGGGAAGATTGTTGAGCTCAAATGGGTAAAGATTGGATTGTGGAGTGAAGGAAATCTTGTGGAAGAATCTTGTAATCAAATTTGCACATCTAGTGTTTGATAAAATGCTCAAATGAGCTGAGACCATGAATATCTTCCTAATTTGTGTTTAATTTTATTATGTCTCAAAATAGATTGAAGTTTCTAGGATTTCTGGAACATTGTAGTAATTTAAGGAAAGCTCAAAGCGAGGTATGTTGGCTAAAATTTCTCTCTTAGAATCGAATTTCATAATGTTCCCGTAAGTTTCAAGTGTGGTTGGCTCAAGTTCCTAATTACTATGTTCCGGGTTATCCCTTATAAACTTGACTATTCCAAATGAGCCTTATGTCAAAAGATATATGTTCAAAGTATGGGTTGCGTATTAAAAATGTTATGACTTTGAGTCGTGTTTCAAATGAAAGCTAGTATGCCAAATTGTGTGAGAAAAACTCGATATGCTTAAGACTCTTCATTGCTCATATGTGTACCTAAGGTCTTGATTGAAAATGTCTTATTGTTGATAATCTATAAAGATGCTTGAAATGAAATAAGTGAATTGGGGATATAAAGTGTGGCCAACGTACCAAGAATGAAAGTTATACTTGTGGCTAGTGGTGCCAATGAAATTAGATGATGTGAGAGAGGTTAAGAAATAAGCCTTGACTCAACTGTTTTAAAATGACTTCGAAAATAGAATTGCCTAAAAACTTACTATTTTTAACTAATGCTATGCTTGGTAAGTATTTTTAATGTGTTTTGCGTTCTTACATCTTCGTGAGTAGAAATTGTGTATTGCCCTTTTTGGGGAGAAGTATATCAAGAATAAATAGTGTGCTACTTGTTTATGATTTTAACTTGCGCTTCGATTGCTAATCATTTTACCCCATTTCTTGGAAAGAAATCTATTGTGTTTAAAGCCTTCATTTCTAACGAACTTAAAGTTGTGATTTTCGGAATATTATATATGTTGATATTTATGATGATGATCCATGGAAGGAAAGATATAAAAGTGTGAAATATGAAATACGGCCACCGTGCTTTGAATAAGGAATATCGTGAATGGCCAAAAGAGCCAAAGAAATATTATTGTTGTACTTGGTCGAAAATACCAGTGAAGATTTATACAATGTGAAAGAGGACTTAAATACATTTGTATCTATGTTACCTTTGTGTGCAAAAACAAAAACAAATATTTTTTGGAATATCATTAGCAAACCGAGGATGGGTGGTTATAACAACCCACACCTAAAAAACTACACGTGACGGTGTAAGAGTGGATTGTGATTATTTCCCTTATTTGAGATGTGATTGATGGGTTGATATTATTCCCCTTAATTGCGATGAAACTGATAATAGTTGTGAATTGGAAAAGTCAACCCACATGGCATATGTGGGAAGGCGACCTAGCTGATTGGGTGGAGATCGGACGCCATGTTGCGCACGTGGTGGTACTACTCTTGGTAACACTTTTTTTCACATCACATGTCAAACCACATTGTTCATGGGGAGATGTCCTAGGAGATCGGACTCCGTGCTACAAATACGGTGGTATATCGATGCTAATGATCTCCCAACCAAAAATATATATTAAGTTCATGTTTCGAAAATTATTATGTTTTAACTGGACATTTGGATATGGTTGATTGTGACTTGATATTTATATGGTTTTTCCTTTATTATATGGGCATTCTATTTTGAAAGAGGACATTTAGCTTTACATACTAGTACTATTCCATATGTACTAACGTCTCTTTTGCCGGGGGCGCTGCATCTTCAATGGATGCAGGTGGTTCATCAGCGGGCAACTTTGGTCCTCGTTAGCAGTTACTCCCTATTCAGCAGGTTTTGGTGAGACCTACTCTATTCCGGGCCTGATATCATTTGATGTTGTATTTTGTGTTTTGAGGTATAGCCGGGGCCCTGTTGCCGGCATTTTCATATTATTCTTCTGTTGTACTTAGAGGCTCCGTAGACAGGTTGTGGGTGGTGTTTGATGTGAGGAATTTAACTAAAAATGTTGGTATTTGAAAAACATATTTTTTATTATATCTATAAACTTGTAATATTTTGAAAATTATGAATGAAGCTGCTAATGGAAATGAAATGAGAGTCGTTAATGAAATCTTTTCAGTGTTTGATTAATGGAGTGCATCTCCTCTTTATTCATGGATGAGTTTGGGTAGAAGGAAATCTAACAGGCTTGCTTGGTCGAGTTCACTCGGTTGAGCGCCGGTCGCGCTCTTCGAGTTCGGGGCGTGACATCAGGTTTCTCGTTATGGCCTAAATTGGTTTTCAGATATTCTTTTCTTCCTCACAAGTGTAACGACCTGGCCAGTTTTGTGTATTTTTGCCTTGTTTCCCCATTTGATGTTTCTTGTATGCTTGGTTGTTATTTTGCGACTTGCGGGTATGGTTGGGTTGGTTCCGGGAAGGTGTTGGAGTGAATTGGAAGACTTAGTTCGTTTGTTGGAAGCTTAGGTTATAAGAGTTGACCAAGGTTTGACATTTGTGTAAACGACCTCAGATTAAGAGAATGAATTTCGGGTTTTGAATATGAAACTAAAGTTGGATTTGAAAACTAATTATATATTCGGACTCGATAGGTTATGGGTCATCGAAATTTGGTTTTGATTTTGTATTTCGGGCACGCGGGCCTGGGTTGACTTTGTTGACTTTCTGAAAATTCTTCAAAGATCGAAGCTTTATGGATCGGGATTGCTTTTTATACCATTGTTTGACTTCCTTGGTTGATGTTTGGTATGTATTTGCGCGATTGGAGGGCTAGAGTGAGATGTTTATGACTCTGTTTGTCTAATTGAAATGTGTGAGAAGCGACATATATGCGAGGTGACGAACATATATATAGGTGCAACGTATGATTCATGACCGGAGTATTCTTTGGGCTATACTATGCCTTGATTCAAATACTATGCTTCTTGCTATCATGCTTTATTTGTATAACTACGTGAACTCTGGGAATCATGCTAGAGATTATGTGTAGGTGTTGATTTCCTGTTGAGCATGATATTTGCTGTTGTATGGCGTATTCGCTTGATTTGAGCTGCAATTGTACACCGCACTTGCATACACTTTAGCATTCTATATTTTTCAGTCCATGAGTATGTGATTTAATATGCGTTATTCGTATACATGTATTCTTGTATATGACTTCTGTGTGATGGACTGGAATGATAGCACATGAGTGGTCAGTGGGGGATGAGTTGTTTGGCACGTGAGGTATCCATGCGACATTATTATTATTATTGGCACGTGAGTTGTTCGTGTAACACGCGAGTTGTTCGTGCAGCGTATGAATAAGGATCCATCCCCTAGAGTTGTAACACCCCGAAAAATTTCGAAGTATTTAAGTGTACAGCCCCGTAAAATTTTGCAAATGAATTCAAGGTTTCGTGGTGCCAGAGTAGGTATACGTGTTTAAGGATTGAACAATGCCCGGAAAGTAAAGGAAAATTTTTGGCGAAAAAACGCATTTCTACGGTCTATTATGCGACCGCAGAACCACTCTGTGGGCTGCATAATGGCCGCAGAAGTGAGCAGGAGAAGGGACAGTCTGGGGGCAATTATGCAGTCGACTATACGACCACATAACTGTTATGCGGTGCATTATGCGACCGCATAACAGTTATGCAGAACCGCATAGTGACCGCATACACAGACATATTTTTGATCATTTTGGTCTGTAATTATGCGAGCGATATGCGGTCGCATATCCATTATGCGGTCGCATATGCAACCGCAGAACCTGTTCCGGAGCTCCATTTTTGGGTTTTTAAAACCCGATCCTACTTCGTTAAATACACGCTTTGGGTCATTTTTGAGCAAATATCTGATGTTTTAGAGAGAAGGGATAGTGTTTTAGAGAGAGAGAGAGAGGAAACCCTAGGCTAATTATTCATCAAGTCTTGCTCAGATCTTGGAAGATTTAACAAGGAAAACCCACAAGATCTTCATCTAAGAGGTAAGGTTCCATACCCTAGTTTTCAATTTTGAATTTGGATAAAAGAAGGTTGAATTGGAGTATGATTCTTGGGTATAAGAGTATTATTTGTACATGCTTGTACCAATAAGGTTTGTGGGAAGATTCTTGAGCTCAAATAAGTAAAGATTGGGTGTTGGAGTGAAGGAAATCTTGTAGAAGAACCTTGTAGTTAAATTTACACACCTAGTGTTTGATAAAATGCTCAAAAGAGCTGAGACCATGAATATCTTCCTAATTGTTGTTAAATTTTGTTATGTCTCAAAATAGATTGGGATTGCTAGAATTTCCGGAACATTGTAGTAATTTAAGGAAAGCTCAATTGAGGTATGTTGGCTAAACTTTCTCTCTTGGAATTGAATTCCATAAGGTTTCCGTAAGTTTCAAAGTATGGGTTGCGTATTAAAAAGGTTATGGCTTTGAGTCGTCTTTCAATGAAAGATAGTATGCCAAATTGTGTGAGAAAATCTCAATATTCTTAAGACTCTTAATTTCTCATATGTGTACCTATAGTCTTGATTTGGAAATATCTTATTGTTGATAATCTATAAAGATGGTTGGAAGTGAAATAAGTTAATTGGGGATATAGAGTGTGGCACACATGCCAAGAATTTAAGTTATGATTGTGTCTAGTAGTGCAAATGATTTGAGAAGATGCGATAAAGAATATGAAATGAGCCTCGACTCAATTGTTTAAAAATGACTTCAAAGATAGAATTACCTAAAAACTTTTATGCTCAATTCATGCCCATTAGTGGTTGCTTTAACTAATGCTTTTCTTTATAATATATCTAGTGTGATTCGATTCTATATACTCATGTGTTGAACTGGAACATTGTCATTGCTAGGGAAGAGCATTGTAAGAATAAATGGTGTATTGATTGTTTATGATTTTCATGTGTGTTTCTATTGTTGGATGTTATGCCTCATTCTTTGGGAAGAAACCATTTGTGTTTGAAGTTTCCATTTCAAATGGATTTGAAGTATATGATTTCTGAAATATCCTCTATGTTGATACTTGATAATGATCTTTGAAATTGAAAGAGGTGAAAGTGTGAAATATGAAATACGGCCATCGTGCCAGGAATAAAGAATCTTGTGAATGGCCTAATGAGCCAAGGAAATACCGTCGTTGTGAATAAATGGGAATACTAATGAGAATTTATACAATGTGAAAGATGTTGAGGTGAGTACAATTGTATTTATGATATTTCTATTTGCAAATCAAATCAAAAATGTTTTTGGGAGCATCATTAGCAAAATCGAGGAAGGGTTGGTCATAAGGCCCACACCTGAAACTACACGTGCCGGTGTAGGGGTGGATTGTGATTATTCCCCTTATTTGTGATGAAATTGGAACCTTTGGGAAATTGTGATATTATTCCCCTTAATTGGGATGAAACTGGAACCTTTGTGGATTGGAAAAGTCAACCCGCACGGCATATGTGGGAAGGCGGCCTAGCTGATCGGGTGGAGATCAGACGCCATATTGCGCATATGGTGGTACTACTCTTGGTAACAACTTTCTTTCGCATCACATGTCAAACCACATTGTTTGTGGGGAGATGTCCTAGCCGATCGGGTATGATCGGACTCCGTGCTAACAAAGACGGTGGTATATCGGTGCTAATGATCTCCCAACCAAAATTGTATATGAAGTTCGTATTTTGAAAATTATTATGTTTTAACTGAAAATTTGGATATTGTTGATTATGACTTGTTGTTTCTATGTGTTGCCTTTTCTTATGTGGGCATTCTATTTTGAAAGAGGACTTTTAGCTATGCATACTAGTGCTATTCGACAGTACTAACGTCCCTTTTGCCGGGGGCACTGCATCTTTAATGGATGCAGGTGGTTCAACAGCAGGCGACATTGATCAGTGATAGCAGTGCACTCTTTTCAGCTAATTTGGTGAGCCCCACTTCATTTTGAGGTCATGTGTCTTTTGTTTCTCATGTACTATGTTTTGAGGTATAGCCAGGGACTTATTACTGGCATTTCCATATTACTCTTCTATTGTATTTAGAGGCTCCGTAGACAAGTTGTGGATTGTGGTTGAAGTTGGGAATTGAACTAGAAATGTTGGTACTTGGAAATCATATTTTTCATTAATTCTATAAACTCGTAATATTTTGGAAATTATGAATGAAGCTGCTAATGGGAATGAAAAGGAAGTTGTTAATAAAATCTTTTCAGTGATTGATTGATGGAGTACATCTTCTCTTTATTCATGGATGAGTTTGGATAGAAGAAAATCTAACAGGCTTGCTAGGTCGGGTTCTCTCGGTTGAG
>AWOL01S0060543.1:0-14026 GCA_000715115.1 Nicotiana otophora
CAGTGGGCTCGAATACGATTTATTATTTCATTACGATAATTTATATTTTGCAGAATTATTATTCACAAATACAGCAATATTGGCGGGACTAACAATGTTTTTACACAACAAGTTTCAAATAATATTTTTGAACCATAAGATTCAAAAGTTTTCTTTATATTCTTAAATTTTTTATCCAGACTAAAACACATATAATGAAATGGAAGGAGTATGCAATATACTCACGTGTGTGTGTTTTTTGTATTCTTAGCAAAAGAAATGCACCCGCTGCTTCTGTACTGAATTACATGTACTGATTTAATACTAATAATGGATGGACGATCCAATATATATCTATACATACATCTAAATATTTTGATAATTTTTACTTACGAATATGTAATTCGAGTTAAAGACAATAGTCAATAGTGTGTACCTGTAGCTGACATTTGAGGAAAACGGAAAAGAAAGTCGATGTTACGGAGAACAATGACGTCAGCATCAATGAAGATGATCTTTTCATAGTCAGTAAGTTGCCATAACCTGAACTTGCTGTAATTGTATTCATTGTAGGTGTCTTTCTCAGCTCTAGGGTTTCTAATTCTCCTTATGAACTGGAGTTTCCAGCCGGCTTTAATGAGGGCGTCTCGTTTGGGCTCGGAGATGCTTTTGTCAAGGAGAAGGATAAGGTCACGTTTGGTTCCAGTTCGGAGAAGACTCTGAGCTAGGGTTATTGAACCACAAACATATGTTGCAGAGGAATGAAGAATTGTGGCGTAAGCTTCTCTTCTTGCTATTTTTTTGTTACTTTCAACGTTGGAGATATTATAAACCTTGTTGATTTCTGGAATCAAATTAAATGATTTGTCAAACATGTATATTGTCATATACTCCTAAGTCCTAAGTAAAGTAGTTAACTGGCAAAAAGTCTAATACTGAAGAATAAACATGGAATGCAGTTATCAGTTATGATAGCGATTAGGTTCAGTGACACTACATGTTTTTAACATTAATTAATGTACATAAATGTTTATCAAAGGACAAGTTTGGTGGTTAATTATATTTGATAGAAAAGCTCCACCTAGAAATTAAAAAGAAAATAAAAAATTCACTTTAATCGCCTTATGTTTAGGAAGTTTTTATTGTTAACTTCTTGAAGTTTTTAGTATATGTTGAGATCTAGGAGTTGAATATAATTTAAATAAAGAAAAGTGATGTGCTTTCGTTCAATTTGTATCAAGAAAAAGTATAAATTTATTTCATTAGTGTAATCTTCATAGGATTTAAATTAAGAGAAATGTATATGTTTAGCCCTCCAAAAAATAATAACCGACAAAATGTATGTTTTTTTAACGTATTATATTCAAAAAGTTATACATATTTTATATAATTTTTGGCTAACAAATACAATTAGTTTCAGCTGATCGATCAGTATTGCATTTTGTCGTGAAAATTAATTATATACGGACATTGTAAAAATTAGTGGAAATTTTAATTTGTAATTGTATATTTGTCATTATTTTTTAACCATTAACGCTTATCAAGAAATTCATATGTGATTACCCGACAAATAATTTAATTGTCTAAATAATTTTTACATCTTCCGTGAATAGAATTTTAAACTCAAATTTTCCTATTTTTCATAAATCATAACAGGCGTTGGTTCTTTAGTAGTTTCCAGACACAAGTACCCGCTTAACTATTTTCTCAAAAGAATCTGCCATAAGTTTTGGTACTTGTATAATTACTAGCAAGATGCCTTTACTTTCAACCTCCTCTTTGGCAGCAAAACTCTGGGGATCAAGTTCCCACCAATAATTATATCTTAATTAGGCTGTCTTGACAAAAATAATAAATTTAGATCACAACAATATTAGGCCCCTCCACTCCGTCAAACAACATTTAAGAAGAATACTCTAACCTCTGAACCCGAAAAATATAAAATAAACTAAAATTTTAATTTCTTTAATTTTTTTTATTATAGTAGCCCAAAAAATTGCGACTGACATTTGTAATAGAAAAATAACGATTTTATGGTAGTTTGCACATTGTCAGTCATAGAAGACTAATAGTGTATTGTTGATGCAGTTACTGTATTAGTATCTTTTAGCAATATATAATCAAGTTCTTAGTATCACAAAAAACAAAGAAAAGAATAAATGCAAGTATAAGCAATGAAACGATATAACATTTGAAACTGTAACATACCTTTTTCCATGAGAGACAAAGCCAACTTGCAAGAACCAATTGGCAATGAAACTTTTTGCTCCAACTTAGCCAAATTTGGCTCATAATACGACCAATCTCCTTCTCTTCTCTTTAAATCTTTACACCTAAAAATCTCCATCATTGGCCTACACTTACTCAAGAACATCAACTTCATCTTCCCATTCTTACCCCTTTTTCTCTTCACTGCCAAATTTGCTACCACAAGATGCAATTGTAACCTAAAAACATCCCTTCTCCACCCTTCTTCTGGATATTTGCATGGCAATTTCACTACTATCATGTCCATATAACTATAGCTATAGAAAGGTGGCATTGGTATTTCTGGACATGTTGGTCGATTATCCATCTCTTCTAATTCCTCATCTATCTGTCCTGGAAATAAAGGTGGCAAGATCAATTCATTTTTTAGACAGTGGCGAAGTCAGAAAATTTATAAAGGGTCAGTGGACTATGCAAATATGTTCAAAATTTATTTTTTTATTAATAACAAGTAATATTTTATCCTATACATAGTATTCGGGGAAGGGTGTTCATACATATGATATGTTATGTGTCTATGTGTCCTGTTATGTTTTGATGATCTAACAAACTTAATGATAAGAACCAGATAGGGAACCTGTTCCATATCCTCAACGTGCTCAAGATCAACAAATCTCAAGTCTGGGACATGTTCCAACACTCAGAGTCAAAGAAACAACATAGAGAACAGATGGACATCAGTTCCCTTGCTGACTGTACCAATCAACACCCCACAATCGTAAAGTCGCTGCAACTGTTCCTCTGTACACACGCAATAGTGCAAACAGTGCAACAATCACTTTATGGGTAATGCCCTTGTACCAAATATGCTTGCATCATTCAAGTGATGTCACTTGTGTAATATTAACATGAAGCAAAGGGAAAACAATGCACTTGCACATTCCAGAATTTATCAAGCTTTCTCTCAAGTGTGTTTCCAACTTGCAAGTGACACTTAGGGGTTCAAGAACAGAGAACATCATAATGAAGGACCAGTTTCCTGCATTGAGTTATTACATGTCCTTAGTTATGTTGTACCTTTGTTAAAGTGATTTACTTGTAATTCCTACTTAGCTTAGCTAGAAGCATTGTGTAGGAAACCTTTTGTAAAATCATAAACCTTGTGTTTGTATCTTGACTAGAGTGAGTCGAGTTGTGAGCTTTGTAATAGAGCTATTACAAGTGAGTGAAGGATTAAGGTGTTAATTCCTAGGTTACAATAGATTGTAATCTGAACTTGCTTGGTTAGTGAAGTTGAAATCCTACGAGTGTAGGCCGTGATTTTTAATCCCGTGACCTGGGAGTTTTCCACGTAAAACTCTGTTGTGTCATTTATTTATCTTCTTGTGTGTGTTTTGTGGGAACTGTAGAGAACCCGGTTCTCTATACAGTTTGGTAGATCCTAAGTTTCTATCAATTGGTATTAGAGAGGGTTCTTTTTATCAGGCTAACACCTAGAAAGGATCCTCATGGCTGCTCCACCAAACTTTGAAGAAGGTCAATCTACCTGCGGACCACTAAGATTCAATGACCAATACTACGGATGGTGGAAGATAAGGATGCATGATTTTATCATGGCTGAAGATTCAGAGCTCTAGGATGTTATCTGCGACGGTCCTTTCGTTCCTATGAAGACTATTATGGAACCAGCAGTGACAGTTCCCAAGACTAGGAAGGAGTACAACGATGCTGACCGCAAGGCTATAGAGAAGAAAGTTTGAGCAAAACAGATCCTCATCTATGGTATTGGACCAGACGAATACAATAAGATTTATGCCCGTCAATTTACAAAGGAGATCTGGGAAGCTTTCCAAACAACACACAAAGGGACAACTAAAGTCAAGCAGTCGAAGATTGATATGTTGTCCACTGAGTATGAACTCTTCAAGATGAAGGATGATAAGTCCATTCAGGACATGCACACTCTCTTCACCTCTATCATCAATGAGCTCCATTCTCTGGGAGAAATCATTCCAAGGAACAAACTTGTCAGGAAAATGCTCAGCGTATTACCTGCTTTATAGGAAAGCAAAGTAAATGCTATCAAGGAGGCAAAGGATCTACAAAAGCTAACCATTGATGAACTCATTGGTAATCTGAAAGCTTATGAAATGAAGAAGAAAAAGGATCATGAGAGAAGAGAGCCCAAAAGAGAGAAGAACCCGGTCCTCAAGACAGACAACAATGAATCAAGTGGTGAGGATGCTGATATGGCTTACCTGACAAAGAGATTTCAGAAGATGGTTCACATAAATGGATGTATTCCAAAGAGGGGCAGCTCCAGCAAGCCAAGAGGGTATGACTTATGTCTTAAGTGCAGGAAGCCAGGATATTTCATCAAGGATTGTCCCCTCCTCAAGCAATACCAGTACAAGCACAACACAGACAAAGTAGCCAAGAGGAACGGTTCCTGACAAAATATTTAAGAGAAAAGAAGCTGCTGACAATGTTGTGAAACAAGCTCTTGCTGCATGGGGAGATTCTTCCAGTGAATCTGGAGAAGATGATGCACAAGTTGATACCTCCATGATGGCAGTTGAAAGTGAACCAGCTGATTATGATTTATCTTTGCCCTGATGGCAAAATCTGACGATGATGAAGTAAACTTTCTAGATGTTCAAAGAAATTTGAATTCTTACTCTCAGAAAAAGCTTATATCTTTGGCAAATATTTTAATTGATACTTATCATAATCTTATAAATGATAAAAGTACTTTAACTATAGAGTTAGGAGAGGTAGAAAATGAGAGAGATGATTTGGAAATCGTAGTGGATGACCTAAAAGAAACCATCGGGGATTTAATGAAAGAAAAGAGTGTTCTGATTAAAAAGGTTGAAGACTTAGAAAATGAGAGAGATGACTTGTTGGTAGTCGTCATGGACCTAAAAGTAACAATACAGAAATTAAAAAGGGAAAACAGTTCTGGGACTGTCCAAAAGGTAAGGAAGTTGCAAGTGAGGCACACATTAAGCTTGAAAATGAACTCAAATCTGTGAAATCTAGTATGTGTGCTGAACTTGAAAGAAACAGACAACTTTAAGAAGATCTAGGCAGAGTTAAAAATGACCTAGAAAAATCTCTAAAGTGGACCTGGTCCTCTGATACAATTGCTGCCATGTATACAAACAATGGTGGAAATAGGTATGGAGTCGGGTTCCAAAAGGAAAAGACTTTCTACAATCCATATAGCAAGTATGTTACTGTCCCTGATAACAGGATTTGCACTCACTGTGGCAACACTGGTCATTTTAAAGAAAACTGTAAGACTAGAATTCAGTCCCAACAGAAAAACAAGGTTTTTATTGAAAAAGTAACTGCTTTTAAGAAACTTGGTCCCTCCGTTAAGAAACGTGTATTGCCTGCCTGGACAAAAAAAAGTTTAATTCGCCCATTTCTCCACTATAAGGGACCCAAACTTGTTTGGGTTCCTAAGTCTAATCCTTGATTCTCTTGTGCAGAGAGCAGTGAAAGGAAGCAGCCAAAAATGGCACATGGATAGTGGCTGTTCTAAGCACATGACTGGAAGCATCGATGATTTCCTTTCACTCAAAGCCCTGCAAGGAGGGAGTGTATCCTTTGGCAATGGCAAAAAGGGATACCTTCTGGGAGTAGAAAGAATTGGGAAGACACTCACTCACGCAATTGAAAATGTGTATTATGTGAACGACTTGAAATATAGCCTACTGAGTGTTTCCCAAATCTGCGACAAAGGAAACAAGGTGGAATTTTTGTCAAAAATTTGCACAGTCACAAATCTTGTGACTGGTAAAGTGGTCCTGGTGGCAAAAAGATACAAAAACATCTATGTTGCTGATTTTGAGTCCTTGCAAAATGGGGATCTCACTTGTTTGAGTGTTGTTGATGATAATGCTGAACTATGGCACATAAGATTAGGTCATGCAAGCTTTACGTTGTTGAACAAATTGGTCAGGAAGGACCTGGTTCGTGGCCTGCCTAAGTCAAGCTTCAAAGATCACAAGGTGTGTGATGCATGTGTAAAAGGAAAGCAAGTCAGATCCTCCTTCAAGCCCAAAAAGGAAGTTAGTACCTCAAGTCTACTTGATCTCCTCCATATGGATCTGTGTGGACCTATGAGGGTACCAAGTAGAGGAGGAAAGACATACATTTTTGTTATAGTGGACGACTATTCCAGATTCACCTAGACCTTGTTCCTCAGAACTAAGGATGAATCTTTTCCAATATTTGCTGCATTTATGAAGAAGATCCAGGTGAAGATGAGCCATAATGTTGTGTGTATAAGATCTGATCATGACACAGAGTTTGACAATGCGAAATTCGATGAATTTTGTGCTGAAAATGGCATAAGCCATAATTTTTAAGCTCAAAGAATACCTCAACAAAATGGTGTTGTGGAAAGGAAAAATAGGACTCTTGAAGACATGGCAAGGACAATGTTGATTGACAGTGGCGCTGCAAAAAGTTTCTGGGCAGAAACAGTTAACGCTGCATGCTACTTGGTGAACAGGTTCATGATCAGGTCCCTCCTGAACAAGAGTCCGTATGAACTGCTGAACGGGAGAAAACCCAAGCTAACACATAAGGACACTTGGTTGAAAATATTTTATCCTCAACAATGGTAAGGAAGCACTTGAAAAATTTGATTCCAAAAGTGATGAAGGAATCTTTCTGGGCTATTCAACACAAAGCAAAGCCTACAAAGTCTATAACAAAAGAACTCAATGTGTTGAGGAAAACATACATGTGATCTTTGATGAATCACATCACCTATGTGGGAAAGATTCACATGATAGGATTGATCAAGACGGAGAGCAGTCAACGGTTCCTGGTGAAGTCATTGATATGGCAAATAGAAAGGCTGACATGATGAGTCACGTTAAGGAATCAAATGATGATGATGCAACTATATCTCCAGTTTATGTAGAGGAACATAGTTTCTCAATCACAATAACTGAAGCTGAGAACAGAGTTATTGATGCCGTGAAAGGAACCCGAGATGCTGAGCTGAGAAGCGGGACTCATGTCAATAATGGATCACATTTAGAAGAACCTGGACCCTCTCACAATGAGATTCATGTGTTTAACTGGAAGCACAAAAGTTCACTCCCTCTTCAAAATGTGATCACTCCTCTTGACTCAGGGATTCAAACTAGATCAAAGTCAAGAAACTTACTTGCCTTCTCAGCCTTTCTCTCTCAAATTGAGCCCAAAAATATCAAGAAAGCATTGAAAGATGCTGACTGGATTACTGCCATGCAAGATGAACTCCATCAATTTGAGAGGAACATCGTGTGGCACCTGGTTCCTTGACCTACTAAAAACACTGTTATAGGAACCAGGTGGGTATTCAAAAAACAAACTTGGTGAGTTTGGAAACACAACAGGGAACAAGGTAAGGCTAGTAGTTCAAGGCTAAAATCAAGAAGAATGGATCGACTATGATGAAACTTTTGCTCCAATTGCTCGAATGGAATCCATCAGAATCCTCATTGCCTTTGCATCTCATATAGAATTCAAATTATTCCAAATGGATGTCAAAAGTGCATTTCTGAATGGATTTCTAAAAGAATAAGTCTTCGTCAAGCAACCACCTGTCTTCGAATGTCATGAGCATCCTCAACATGTATTTAAACTTGACAAAGATTTATATGGGCTGAAGCAGGCTCCTCGTGTATGGTATGAAAGGCTGTCCAAACTTCTCATAAAAAATGGCTTTGCAAGAGGAAAAATCGATAATACCCTATTTCTAAATAAACGGGGGAGGAACCTGCTTATTGTGCAAGTTTATGTTGACGACATCATCTTTGGTGTAACAAATGATTCTCTGTGTGAGGAGTTTGCCAAGCTCATGGGAAGTGAGTTTGAAATGAGCATGATGGGGGAATTAAATTTCTTCTTGGATCTACAAGTTAAGCAAACTCCTAAAGGGCACAATGATAAGTCAGCAGAAGTACATCAAAGAGCTTCTAAAGAGATTTGAGATGGAAAGCTCAAAAATCATTAATACTCCTATTGCCACTGCCACTCGCCTGGACCTGGATGAACCTGGTTCCCCTGTGAACGAGACCATGTACAGAGATATCATTGGGTCACTCTTGTATCTCATAACACGCAGACCAGATATTATATTCAATGTAGGACTATGTGCCAGGTTTCAATCTAATCCAAAGGAATCTCATCTGAAGGTTGCCAAGAGAATCCTGAGATATCTCAAAGGAACGTAGGACCTGGTTCTCTACTATCCCTGAGGAGAAAGTTTCGACTTGATCAGTTATGCTGACGCTGATTATGCTGGTTATCTAGTGGATAGAAAAAGCACTTATGGCATGGCACACTTTCTGGGATCGTGTCTAATTTCATGGGGTACGAGGAAACAGAACTCAGTGGCTCTTTCAACTGCAGAAATTGAGTATGTGGCAGTTACCTCTTGCTGTGCTCAACTGCTGTGGATCAAGCAGCAGTTAGAGAAATTTGGTGTATTTTCTGATTGTGTGCTATTATTGTGTGATAACACCAGTTCCCTCAACATGGCAAAGAACCCAGTTCAGCACAAGAGAACAAAGCACATTGATGTGCGCCATCATTTTCTTAGAGATAATGTTGAAAAAGGGCTTATTTGCATGAAATTTTGTAGCACAGAAGATCAAATTGCAGATATTTTCACCAAAGCACTGGGTAGAGAGCACTTTGAAATGAATCGACTGGCACTTGGGTTGATAAAGTCAAGTTGAGCACCTGGTCCCTTAATGATTGGCTATGAAAGAAATGAACAGGTAAAAAAGCTAAAAAGTGTTTTCTGGAAAGTTCTAACTCATTTCTATACCGTTACAGGTAGACACGCATGGAAATTACAGAGCAACCAAGAAGCTAGTAGCACTGTACGTTGGTAAAAGGATGAGGCTCACATTTAAAAAAATTGTCAGGGAACCTGGTTCACTTAACACAGGTTAGTAGTCCTTTTGTACTCCCATACACAACCTTTTAACGGCTGAGAAAGTGCCACATCATTAAAATGTCAGTTTCTCTTTTTCCCCTTCTTTAGAATCCAAGCGTCGTACCCATTCCTAATCGACCCGACTACCTAGAAAATTAATACCCATTCCTAACCGGTCCCTCACCCTCTTTAAATAAACCCAAACGTTGTCTCTATCATCACTGTTCACATCAAAAGCCAAAATCTCCCCTTTTCTCTCAACAACCAAATACTCATTTTCTTTAAGTTCTTACTATAAATTCCCACCATGTCTGAAAATCTAGAAGCCTCAAATATTCTAAATGTCGACCCCACTGTGTCTTCATCTCACAAAACACAGGTGACAGAGCCCAAGTCCCCCATGCTACCAAGTCCAAACCCCACACAAGATTCTCAACCACACTCTGCTTCTTCACCAGCCCAATCGAGTTCTGGTTCTCATCGGAGTCGCAAAACTTCGAACCCAAAGAGGTTTGTGGATGTAACCTCTCCTTCTACCTCGTCGGAAATAATGGTTGAGGGAGAAACAATAGAGGTGTAAGAAAATCAGGAAGTCTCCAGTCTGCAAGTAGAATAAAGCTCCGAGGCACAACAGAGTGTGGGTCGTAGTGATGAAGAATCAGCGTCGATTACCCCAAACCTTGACTTGAATATTGCCAACCCTACAAGTAATATTCTTCCTGTGTCTTCTGAATCTACTTTGGGGTTGAATGAACAAGAGGCCATAGAGAATATGTTATTAATCGTTTCTGAGGGGAGTTTAGTTGGTGGTTATGAAGGTGTTTCTGAAACCATTGGGTCTCTGGGGGAAGGTGATAGTCTATAGGTAGAGGGTAGGGAACTGATGCTTGTTGAAAATCTGGCACCTGAAAGTACTATTGGGGAACCACACGAGGGACCTGATCCCTCATCCCAAGAGGAGACCTCTACTCCGACTTGGGATGAAACCCTCTGTTCTTCAAAGGGGTCAGTACTGATCTCGCTCCCTCCCCTCATTTTGATGCTGAGCCATTAACCATTGTTATTCCTGAGATGAGGTCTCTTTCTGAGGAAGAGAATGAGGATAGTGAGGAAGATTATGACAATATCTCTGTTGCTAGTTTTATTGTTGCTAGGAGTAGTAAGGCGAATCCCAAAAAGCCCACTCCTAAAAGACCTACTAGGCTGCAAAAGAAGGAAGCTCTTGAATCAGTTCTTAAGAAAAACAAAGAAGAAAAGAAGAAGAGGAGGTTGGTGAAGGGTGAAAAGTTAGTGAATAAAGAGGTAGTGCCTCCAACAATTGTTGTCTGTGTTGATGACGAGGTGAATGAGGAACCTAGTTCCTTAATTCGCAAGTCCTTTAAGAAACCTACAGTTCCAAAATCTAGGAAAGAGTCATTTGTGAAAGTGATGAAGGTTAGCAATGTTGAAGTGGAAAATTCTGGTGAGAAGGTGGCTGAGGAGTCTGATGAGAAAGTGTCTGAAAAGTCTGGAGAAAAGGTGTCTGAGAAATCTATAGAGAAAGGGAAAAGTGTGAGAAAATCTGTGAAACGGAAGGCTGATGCCAATAAGGAACCCGATTTTTCCAAGAAGGCCAAGGTGGTGTGGCCAAGGATGAAGGAAGAGAAAATCTGAGAAACCAGAAGGTGCTATGGGGCAGAACATTTGCTCCTGATATTCTTGACATGACATGGATACGCCAACTAGTTGATATATGTGAATGTCAACAGTGGACACATTTGTTCACTACTGAGAGCCCTAAGGTGTATGAGGCGGAGGTGCACAATTTCTATGCTGATATGTTCACTGTAGAATATGACAACATATGCCTGAAGGTGAATGGTGTTGATTTTGTGATGGATGAGGTTATGCTGGGAATAATTCTGGGACTGCCTACTGGCGGCATATCATCCATTGAGGGGACTTGCTCTTCAAACTTCAGAAATGCCATTTTGAAGGATGATGCAATACATCAGGGGGAACAGTACACAAGAAGGCCCTCCTTCCAGTGTACCAATTTCTATGGTACACTGGAAATGTTGTACGATGGTGAACAAGGTTTTGCTTCCACGTGTACACTGGAGGGCGTTCCATTACGTCACGAGCAAACCTGTTCCTCATGGAAGCACTAGATGCCTACTCCACTATCAATCTGCCTATCATGATTGAGCACATGAAGAAAGTGGAAGATTTTAAGAGTGGTAATCATGGGCTGCCCTACGGGTTCTTACTCACTAAGGTATTTGAGTTCTTCAAAGTCCCTTTGGGAAAGGCTACAGTGGGTACTCGCAAGCAGACCTTCTCCAAGACCACCTTAGAAGAGTGTGAGTGCATCGATAAAAAAGGAGGGGTTGGCAACAATTTAACTATCTCTCAACTGATTGAAGCTCAGAACATTTCCAATGAAGAGATAAGGAAGTTGAAGGCTCGAAATTTCATTCTTGAGGGACAGCTTAGTCATGCCCAGGAGGCACCTGGTTCCAGCAGTTCACAAGGCGCAGAGGTTGCCCATATGACCAAGGAAAATGCTGAACTTAGGTAACAGGTCGAGGACCTGCAGGAGAGGTTGCTTAATGAGAAAGTGTCAGCAAATGCTCGAATGGATATTCTCCTTAGAACCCTTGCCTCTTCATCTCTGTCTCCCCCTTCCAGTGCTCCTTAAAAATCATTCCCTTCCCAGTGTCCAGTTCAAGTTGTCTGTCCTCTGCTTTGGTCCTTTTGTTTTGATGTATTTAGTGGCTGGTACTTTTTCTGTTACTTAATTTTGTTGATGGTTATGTAACAAATAGTACTGCTAATTCTGTTCCCTGTTTATTTCCAAATCAATGAATATCCCGCCCTTTTGCTCTGCATGCCTTGCTCTTATGCTCTGTTCTTAGTCATGTTTGTATGCACACATGTGGCATGAGTTACGCTTGCTAGACTTCTTTTTGCTTATTACTTGTTACAAATCTTTTTATGATGCCAAAAGGGGGAAAATTAATTGAAGGGGAACAAGTTCAGGGGGAATACAGGAAATATGTATGGTACTCTGGCTCTTAGGGGAAACTTCAATTACAAGTTTGTCATCATCAAAAAGGGGAAAATTGATAGGTCATGTGTCTATGTGTCCTGTTATGTTTTGATGATCTAACAAACTTAATGATAAGAACGAGATAGGGAACCTGTTCCACATCTTCAACGTGCTCAAGATCAACAAGTCTCAAGTCCGGGACATATTCCAACACTCAGAGTCAAAGAAATAACAGAGGGAATAGATGGACATCAATTCCCTTACTGAATGTACCAGTCAACATCCCACAGCTATAAAGTCGCTGCAACTGTTCCTCTGCACACACACAACAGTGTAAACAGTCAACAGTCACTTTATGGGGAATGCCCCTTGTACCAAATATGCTTGCATCATTCAAGTGATGTCACTTGTGTAATATTAATATGAAGCAAAGGGAAAACAACGCACTTGCACATTCCAGAATTCATCAAGCTTTCTCTCAAGTGTGTTGCCAACTTGCAAGTGACACTCAGGGGTTCAAGAACAGAGAACCTCATAACGAAGGACCAGTTTCCTGGATTGAGTTATTACATATCCTTAGTTATGTTGTACCTTTGTTAAAGTGATTTTCTTGTAATTCCTACTTAGCTTAGCTAGAAGCATTGTGTAGGAAATCTTTTGTAAAATCATAAACCTTGTATTTGTGTCTTGACTAGAGTGAGTCGAGTTGTGAGCTTTGTAATAGTGTTATTACAAAGAGGCTTGTAATAGAGTTATTACAAGTGAGTGAGGGGTTAAATTGTTAATTCCTAGGTTACAATAGGTTGAAATCTGAACTTGCTCGGTTAGTGAAGTTGAAATCCTACGAGTGTAGGTCGTGGTTTTTAATTTCGTGAGTTGGGAGTTTTCCACATAAAACTCTGCTGTGTCATTTACTTATCTCATTGTGTGTGTTTTGTGGGAACTGGTAGAGAACTCAGTTCTCTATACAGTTTGGTGGACCATAAATTTCTATCAACATAGCTTCGCCCCGCTTTTAGTAATTCATCTAACCGGTTAAGCGGTACTGGGGTTATGACTAGTTTGTTGGCTTGACTTAACTGGTTGATATGGAAGTGACCTTTCCAAAACACAAACATACAAAATTGAAAATTAAAATTATGTAAATTTGGAAGAACTTAAGCTAATAATTTAAGGAAATACAAACATCTGCAACATTGATCTTTACCTGGAAACAAGTCATTCCATTCCAACAACTCTGAAACCTTCTCGAATTGTACTGTTGTTATCTGCCCATGGGCTCTCCATTCGCTCACATCTTCCCCTTCCATATTCACCATTCCTATCTTCATTCCTCTCCCCATTTCCTTCAAAAAACTTGGCATTTTGTGTTTCACCATTTTCTTTAATATTTCCTTTGTCTCATTCACCATTTGTTCTTCTAATGCTTCCTTCATCTTTATCCCAGCTTCCACCTGCTCAATACAAGAAAATACTTCACGGTAATAGATTTTCTCTTTTCAGAAAGATAAATAATCAGTTATTTGAACTGTCTATATATAGGTCACGGGTTCGAGCCATNAACATTGATCTTTACCTGGAAACAAGTCATTCCATTCCAACAACTCTGAAACCTTCTCGAATTGTACTGTTGTTATCTGCCCATGGGCTCTCCATTCGCTCACATCTTCCCCTTCCATATTCACCATTCCTATCTTCATTCCTCTCCCCATTTCCTTCAAAAAACTTGGCATTTTGTGTTTCACCATTTTCTTTAATATTTCCTTTGTCTCATTCACCATTTGTTCTTCTAATGCTTCCTTCATCTTTATCCCAGCTTCCACCTGCTCAATACAAGAAAATACTTCACGGTAATA